>CM031539.1:600000-755000 GCA_018361395.1 Boechera stricta | reverse complement strand
TTTATCCTTACTATTTTAATGTATTGACTAATGAAATTTTTTATAGAATGTATTAATAAGGGGTAAAACAGAAAAATTAATTATTTTTTTGTGTAAAAAACGTAAACGATATTTAAATTGAAACGGAAACTGTATGTAAAGTTTATTAGGAATGGAAAAACCAATCTCTGTATTTATTTCTCTTTTAATTTAATGTGTATCTAACAAAAAGAAAAAGAAAATTGATATAAGAGTAAGTATGAAATGTTATAGATAAAACCTATAAATAAGCTTATTAATTAATTATTTGCAAAACATTAATTATCAGCAAAACATTAATTAGAAGCGAGTCATAGAGACTGTATCCAATGGAAAAACCAATCTCTGAATTCATTTCTTTTTAAATTTAATGTGTATCTAACAAAAAGAAAAACTCAAAATTGTAATAAAAGTAAGTATGAAATGTTATGGACAAAACCTATAAATAAGCTTATTAATTAATTATTTGCAAAACATTAATTGCCAGTCATTAATTGGCTCTTTTCCAAATGTCGCTGTCGGGAGGTGAACACATGGAGCTGAACCATAAACGAAGTTACATGGAGCTGAACCATAAACGAAGTTACAAACTTACAATACTGTATCCAAATAAAAAACTAAAAATTATGCGCTCACCAAGAACTCAAGAAGATTCGTTTAATAATAATAACAATAAAAAAATACTGCAGAACGACAAACTCGTGATAAATTTAAACTATACATTAACATGAATTTCTTATAAGTACATAAATGTGTACAGTTATGATAACAAGACGATTTTTTCAAAAACAAATTTAAAATTATTTGTAATATTTGAAAGTAAACATGAGATAAATGGATATTCAAGATGAACAAAACAGTTGAATTTCGTGAAAACTTGTTCGTCGAAATTGCTATCATATATAGGACGTTGGTTAGCAAATCTAACTCAGTTTCACTCGGCATTTAGATTATGATATTCTTTTCCATTTGCCGATTCAAAGCGTTTTTAAAAAACAATAACATGGTTATTATGATTTTTGGGAAGACGAAAAGAGTGCGCGGATACTCTTTTTCTGTTTTTTTTTTTTTGAAAACTCTTTGACGTCTTAAGTCAGAAATTGAAAAATATGTGGCCATAAAACCGTAATATATAGGAGGAAAGAGTGTGGATTTAGTTCTACATTGGTACGGTTCGTTAACTCGTGATAAATGTTGATTGGGTTGAAAGAACATACTTCGCAAATTTGAAGTTGATACTTCTTCGTAAGAGTGCATTTAATACTCGACTAGCTTTCTCGCGAACGATTTCTATTGTCAAGGTTGAATTAACGATCGTAAAACCACTTCAACACAAACATAGTTTAAATTATATTTGATCGAAATAAGTACTACAAAACTCTTCTAAATAAAACAATAATTTTCCCATATCCGCACATGGAAGTGGATGTAAAATAAAGTTATCGTCACTAAAAGGGTGAGATAAGTTTTTTTATATCGTCTAAATAAAATAATGCCACCCATAAAGGACTAACGTAGAAAAGTATTATAGTAGTAAAAAAAAACTTTAAAAAAATAAAAACGTTGGTCACGTGGCTTCATCAGTGCTTGACTTTGATTCCTTCTTTCACCGTAGTTTCTAATTAACCACCGTCGAAGCTTTCTCTTTCCGATCTATCAATGGCGAATCTCAGATCTCACTTGTTCACTACTCTGCTACCTCTTCTTCTTCTACTTCACTTTCCCACCGTCTCCTTTGCTCAGACGCTCTTCGTGTTCGGTGATGGCCTTTACGACGCCGGAAACAAACAGTATCTCTCTCAGAACAGAGTTGACGCAAGCTTTCCTCCTTATGGAGTCACTGTAGGACAAGCCACGGGACGGTGGTCCGATGGTTCTATCGTTCCCGATTATCTTGGTAATTATATTGATCACTTCAAGAATCTATGGCTATGTTTTATTGTGTTGAATTTGATTTGATTTGTTCTTTTTTCTTCGCAGCTAATTTCATGGGAATTCCTCATATCTTTCCGATTCTCCAAACCAAGGCGGATTTTTCTCACGGAGCTAACTTCGCCATCGCCGACGCCACCGTTCTCGGCTCTCCTCCGGAGACGGTCAGCTTTTCACCTTTTTTTCGCTAATTTCATTTTTTTGCTTACTTCGATGCTTGTAACTTTGGAATCAAGTTAGTGGCTAAGTCAAATCTGGAATTGAGTTATAATTTCGTGGTCTCTCTATTGCAAAATCGATATATTATTTGGAAACAATCTAAAACTAGTGATGAAGTGTAGAGACTTGGTTTGAAGCTTTTGGTCTTGATGGTAGAAAATTAATTAGGTCAACTTTTTAAGGAATTTTTAGGTTAAAAATAGGTCTTTGAATGTTTTGTACAGATGACTCTGTCACAACAAGTGAAGAAATTTTCGGAAAACAAGAACAAATGGACAAATCAAACACGTTCTGAAGCTATCTACTTGTTCTACATGGGCTCTGATGATTACTTGAACTATGCTAAGAATAATCCAAGTCCCTCAGATGATCAGAAACAAGCTTTGTTAAACCTCAGCAGCAGCACATCTTTGATCTATTTTTCCCTATATATTTGTTTTCATCTGTTGATTTTACAGGTGGTTTATGGAGCTGGAGGGAGAAAATTTGCGTTCCAGAACTTGGCACCGTTGGGTTGCTTACCGGCCGTGAAACAAGCAAGCGGAAATGTTCAAGAATGCGTGAAATTGCCTTCTGAAATGGCAGCTTTGCATAACAAGAAGCTGTTGCAGCTCATGGTTGAACTCTCACGAGAACTCAATGGTTTCCAGTACTCGTTTTACGACTTCTTCAGCTCAATCCAAAACAGAGTTATCAAGTCTAAGACTTACAGTAAGTCTTTTACGATGTATCCATCATCATCAATCACCATAACCTTTGACAAAAGTTTTGACATTTATATTGTGTGATGCAGCATTCGAGACAGGAATCGCTGCTTGTTGTGGAACTGGCTCTCTCAATGGGACCGATTGCTCGGTCAACCATGTATGCACCAAGCCTGAAGAGTATATCTTCTTCGATGGTAAGCATTTGTCGCAAGAAGCGAACCTTCAGGTCGGGCATTTGATGTGGGGAGCAGATCCGGAAGTAATTGGACCTAACAATCTCAGGGAACTTATGGTCCTTCCTCTGGACATTACAGTCATCTTAGCTGATATACAGGAAGCAATGGCTGCCATGAGACCGAGGCAGAGCAGAATTGAGAGTCTCTATGATATCAAGAAGATGGAATCAGAGATGGAGAATCATTGGCTTTATCAAGTTAACGAAGCTAGCTCCTTTATGATCTAAGATTGTGGTTACAATATGATAAAAGCCAGAGAGTTTAAAAGAGCTACTGAAAACTAAAACATCTTTTTTTTTTTTTTTTGGTTTAGTAACAAAACTATTGGGCTTGACTCGTAATAAACTAATAATATAATTCTCCATCACAACAATCTGTTTAATCCAACATCTCTAAAGTTAAACTTAATTAAGCTAGCATTCAAGGAGGATTAACTCATTCCCATATGTATTATTTGAGATGTATGTACCATTATGTAGGGTGTTGGTTGATGTGTGAACTCCACAAACACTCTTAGCCAATGTTTTTACACTTTGAACATTGACTTTCAAAAAAATTACAATTATACCATTGTCTTAAAAAATATCCTTAAGTTTGCAATGTATAACGTATCATTGTCACTCATCTGATATACTTTAACTATCAGTTCCCAAAATTTATTATATTTAAAACGATAATAGATTTTAGTTTTGTCTTCCTTTGCAATGCAAGATTCTTTGGTTATTCTGAAAATCTTTAGTTTTCAGTTATATAAAAGTGACTTTTGTTTCACTCTTTGTTTAACAATTGATATTTTATGGTTTCGCTTTTACAATATCGATAAAGTCGAAGACAAGGAAAACCAAAATGAAATCAAATCGTAAACTGGATGTCTACCCCTAAGTAAAACACAATATTCGTTTTATTTTTAATTTATTATCCCGCACATAATTAAAAACTTACAAAATTAAGACCACTGAAAGAAATTAAATGATAAGACGACAAATTTGTAGATGATTTCAATATTTTATTCTTTAAACACGTACGTAAAGGACTCATACTGTACATGTATTTTGGTAATTTTTACAATGACAACAAATTTCAAACATAGTACACATATACTAGTGGCTCCTTATTGGATTATACTAGTAATAATTAACGTACTTGACGAGCCACACACACAACCCAAAGCTTGACCGTATTAAGCTGAACTGACCGCGTAGAAGTAGAGATCATCAGCTCTACCATTGGTAGGAAGCTTTCCGCCATGCATGAGGAGACCTTTCTTTCCATAGATGGTGGCAGTGGTGTAGGCGGTCCAACCGCGTGGCATCTCCGGTTCATCTCCTCCTCCAAACTTCTCCCAGACCAATGTCTCAGTGTTCAACGCGTAACCTTCATTGGACAACGTCCCCGGACCTAAATGTGCCTTTGGGTCCGGCCAGATCTCACCTCCAAATATTATTATATGTTTTCCCACTACCGCATGCGCAAACACGCTCCTCGCTGAAGGTTTCACTCCTGTAGTCTCTACTTCTGTCCACTTTCCGATCTTTCCGAAAGCCGGATCAAAGAATTGCACAGAACTAGACTCGTAGTCACTTTTCCCTCCAGGCACACTCGAAGTTGCAAACCCGTAAACCACCCAAATCTTGCCTTGCACCACAAGGAATCCCGCACCTCCTTTTTTCTCAAAGTTTTCTCCAGGATCTGGTAGCTGAACCCAGTTCCCATCAGCAACGTTGTACGCCTTGATCGTCCTGAACCGCTCGGGAGTTTTCATCAACCCACCACCTTTGCTCACCCCACCAAATACATACACGTAGTTTTCATCTGAAGCCATCGAATGGAAAGTACGAGCCTCGGGACCTCCCTCCACGTCGAGCTTCGTCAGGAAATTCCACTCGTTTTTCACTGTATCGTACGAGTAAAAGTCGCTGAACTCGCGCTTCTCATTGCGGCCTCCGAAGACATAGAGTTTAGTTCCCACGGCCACCATGCGGACACCAAAAGTGCTGATGCAAGGGACGTCTCCGTTGGCTGGAGCGATTGACCAGGTGTGAGTGCTGAAGTCAAAGACATAAAGGTCTTTGTCGATGGCTTCGTTTGGTTTTAACTCGCCTCCGAAACAGTAGAGCTTGTCTCCGATCACAGCTATGCCGTGTGAACATCTTGGTCCTGGTCCCTTTCCTCCTTTCTGCTCCACCTGTTAATCAAAAGCACGATACGATGATGATGCATGCATGTGTTTGTTAGTTTTGGTTTACTATTACTTCAAAATCCGCTCTCTTTCTTAGTTTTTTCTCGCTTGAAAACAACTTTTGCCAACTGGCGTGACGTCGTGCTTTTCTTATTGTATCGATAGAGTAATATTCTCTCTACTCTGTTCCTAAATAAATGATTTTTTTTTAGTTTTCACATATATATATATTAAAGAATAATAATTGTTTACTTATGCTTATATTTATTCTTTAATATTACCAATTTCCAATATTTATGAACCAATAATATTTGTATAAATTTAATTGTTTTCAGTTAATGGTTTTTGAAATGTACAATATAATTAAAAAAATCTAAAAAAACAAATTTTATGGGGAAGAAAAACTAAAAAGTCAAATATTTAGGATATTATACTATACGTATAAGAAATTCAACTACTAAAACAATGATATCGAAGAGCGGATACTTTGGAATTTGTGATATATGTTATCTGAACCGACTTTTACCGGTAATGAAATTTAATATCCGTACTTGACACCCTCCCCCTTCCCCACAACACAAAAAATATGTATTAGTGGATAACAAAATTTTAGTACCTATTATCCAACTTGAAAAACATGGATAATTTTTTGTTGTTTCGAGATGGATACGAACATGATAATGAATCGAAGACAAGTAACGACTATCTGTATCCAGCCCTTGTGAATACACTATTAATTAGGATAGCTAATCAGTAACCAGTTTAACCTATATAAAGTTCCTTATACAAAATGAGAAGTAAATTTAATTAAATCCATAATTAACTAATTAAATACCTTGATCCACTCGCCTTGAAAAGTCGGAGCCATAGCTGCAATATTCAAACTTGTTGGCAACACAAACTACAAAAGTCTCTTGTATTTCTTTATTTGTGTGTCGCTCTTCTTACTTATACCGCTTGTGGTAACTCTATTGACGGCAGAGGCAAGCCACGGAAATCCCGTTTCAATGGCCACGTTTTGCTAAGTCATCACAAGTTCACAACCACATGTGTCCGTGTCAAGTCTTTACATTTGTATAGTTGTGGGATCGATCGGCAATATAATGTCAAGGAAACACTTGTCTTATCAACAAAATTTGTTTTTAAGTATTGACTAACTATTTTATAGGTTATCAATTATCGTTTAAAGACACAATTATTTATCATTCTATCAAACAGTGAGGAAACTGTTATCTTAATTTTGTTTGATCTCTCGTACTATTATATCCTTATTTATTGTTGAACTGTGTTTTATTATCAGTTTCTCGCACGCAACAAAGACAAGAAGAAATTTGACTTGAGATGCGGAAGATAAAAACCATAAGAAATTGTCAACAAAATTACACCAAGTACTTTAACCCTTGATTCGATACACTAGGTGAGATCATAGGTCACAATGTATTCAATCGATTGGAGCTAAAGCTCGGGTTTTCAGAACTAGAAAAGGGATGATTATAGCATAAGCCTAGTTGACATGCTTAACAAATACCGAACAACCTCAAGGAGCTTATGGTCCTTCCTCTAAGACATTACAGCCGTCTTAGCTGATATATCATTATGGCTGTCATGAGACCTTGGCAGAGCAAAAATTGAGAACCTATATGATATCAATGGCTTTATCAAGTTGACAAAGCTAGCTCCTTTCTGATCTAAGAATCTTGTTACATAATGATATAAGCGAGAGAGAACTAGACAATGAAACTGAAACATCTAATTCTGCTTAGTTATAACACAATCTCCCTCAAGTCCACTGGAATCGTACGCTTTACAAAGAAACAGAATCTTTAAGATCCAAACTTGTGGACATCGGATCAAGAAACAGAGTACTACTTAAGATCCAAAAAACAAGAAATTACAAACTAGAAGAGAACACACAAAACACGAAGAAACCATTCAAGAAACAGAGATTTGAACAGTCTTAGGTTTCGGCGGCTGCGGCGGTAACTTCCCAACGGTGACAGTCAAAACCCCTTCTTGGTATTTAGCCGTAACGGCAGCCAAATCAGCATCTTCCGGTAACCGGAACTTCTTAACCAGATTCTGAGCAAGTCTTCTCTCGAGTCTAATGTACTTAGACCCTTCTTCACTCTCATCATCATCTCTCTTCCTCTTCCCATTACTCTTGATCACCAACGTCCTCTCTTCTTCCACAGTCACCTATCACCACCAAAAATCGAAAAATCAACCCTAATTTCATAACCAATTAAAACATATCTATGGGAGTTGTGTAATACCTGGATATCGGATTTTGAGATTCCGGGGATGTCGAGATAAAATATGTATTCTTTGGAAGATTCCAAAATGTCGATTGGGATGTTGTTGTTACTTCCTCCTCGAGACTCGTTATTATTACCTTCGCCGGAACGAGAAATCGGCAAAATTAACTTCTCGATCGTGTCCGGGAAGCCAAACAAGTGGTTAATCGCAACAGCACTCATTTTTCTCCGATCACTATCTGCCGGGGAAATACCAGTAAATAATCAACGATTCTGATACTTTCCCGGGAAAATTGATATCAGAGAAGAGAAAATTTTACCTGGAAACTAAGATAGATAGACCTTTCTAACTGAATCTTCTACGGGTTTTCGATTTTGTTGCGTTTGAAAAATTTCACTTTCCATTGTTATATATTGAGGACACACACCAGTAAGCTGGAAAGTTCCAGAGAAAATTTCTAGAAGTAACTAGTGATCTTGAGCGGATGTTTCAAAAACTTCCACGTCATCATCAATCTCTTTTTTATTGGGCCTTTAAAGTTATTTTAGGCCTTTTTAGCCCATTGGATCTTATTTTGGTTTGAGTCTTGAGACATGAGATAGCGTACCTAACCAAACTATGCATAAAAAAGGTTGTTAATGTTGTGAATTTATATAATAAAAATACTTTATTTTTGTTTTAAGTATTAGAAATTTGGAATATTTAATATTAAAAGGAATGAAGAGAAGAAAGATGAGAGAAATTTTTCTTTTTATCGATGTTTTTTCTCTTCTCGTTTGCATATCACACCATCTCCATGTATATATATGCGAAGATAATCACCGACTCTTTTTGCGTTTAGAATATCTACAAATATATTAAATAATTATACTTCTAGAAGGTTAAATTTCTAACACTCCCTTAATTATTTAATACGCATCGCCTCGTTAAAAACCTGCACAAAAACCCAACGATAAAAACCATGATAAAGAAAAAAGACAAGAACATATTCTTCCCTGAAAATATTTTCTTCATAAATCTCAGATGACGATCCCGATGCTATGAACATGCTTTTAACATGCCTTTCAGAGCGAGATTCGCCGACTGAGAGAACGTATTCAATATCGATTTCACCATTCTTCTCAAGCTTCGAAGATAAAGAGAAAATCTTGGTGGAATATGCTTGCTGCTTCGATATAACCTTCCTTAACTAACACATGCAATTATCTTCGAATATGGTCATGTTCTTTATTTACTGCTATACCACTGCCAATATGCTCGATCATGATCTAAGCCATACACATTCTCTACAAGCTTCATGGAGGCGATAATCTCTGCATAATTGGAGAATACATTGTTGCTCGTTAACGCCACGAATAAATCCTCCTATAAGAAATATATATCCAGTTGGGATTCGCTTTATGATCCGATAGACTAACCGCAAAACCAACTACACGATTTGAATTTCTGTGATAATATAATCCTAAGTTTATCAGATCAAGATAACTGAAAATATGTTTTATTCCGCTCCAATGTCTCAAGGCTGTAAGAATTATATCTCTTGAAGCATTAGAAGAAAAGCTATATCTGGTAGTGTAGTTGCAAGATACATGAGTCCTAATACGCCATATGGTACTTCAGACCCAATATTTCTTCGTTATCCTCACATGGTCTAAATGATCTTTTTCTATTATCGTGGCCTATTAACCATCGAGTACTAAATGGAGCTTTATCCATATTAAAACGCTTGAGGAGTTTTCAGATAATTTGATTGATGCACTAATATCCCATCTTGGAGTGCTCTATCTGCCCAAGACAAAACTTTTCTTTCCAAGATCTTTCATTTCAAATTCTCGATTTCATATCATTTCGCTTCAATCTCCTCAGTTCCAATTATATTCAAGCCAACATAAACAGCGATGATCACAAACTGCTCAAGGATTTTTATAAAAACGCATGGACATATCGTATTATTCACATAACCTTTCTTTAAAAGATATTCGCTTAAACGATTATATACATGCGCCCGGATTGCTTTTAATCCGTGAAAGTGATCGCGTAATTGACCGAACATATATCCGTAGACTTTGAACTCAATGCTTCAGGCATTTTCATCCTCCTCGGGATTTTCATATATATTTCATTATCGCGATCCATATGATACGCTGTCACTACATCCATAAGATACATTTCCAAATTTTGGACGTCACAAACTCATTAAATATCTCGAATGTATCAGATCCATTACCGAGAATATGTTTCTTCATAATCAATTCCTTTGAGAAAAACCTTGAGCAACAAGTCGGGCTTTATATCTTCAGAATCTCATTATTCTCCTCGCTTTCTCACAAATACCCACTGCACTCCAACCTGTTTCACATCCTTAGTGTTGACTACAGTGTCCAAATACATTTCTCTTATTTTAGGAGAATTCATTTGCATGGCCATCCTCCATTTCTCCCCGATCTTTTCCGACATTCGATATGGACCTCTGCTGATCATCATTTTCATTATATTTCTTTTGGATACGTAAAAAAAAATTCCATCATCATCATCTATTTCATTTCTTTCCCATATCTTTTCATTTTGGGCATAATTTATGGACATCTCATATTTTTTCAGATTCTGTCCTCTTCGATATTTTCGTAGTTCTCCTGAACTATTTCATTTAAATCTTCCGAACTTTCCTCATTTTGGGTTTCTTCAGAACCTCTTTATGTGAATTCTGATTCTCCCATACCTTTTTTCTTCCTGGAGTTTTGTCTTTAACCCATAGTCTCCCCTCTTTAAACTTAGCTCATTTATTTTAAAGATCGATCCTTTTCTCGATTGAACATCAGTTTTATATATGATTTCCTTTTTTCACCTTTCATCTACGAACCCGTCTCGAATTGCCATATTTGTGTGTACTATTTTTGCACTTCAAGTTTCGCTTTCTTCGTGAGGATCCAGAGGTATCAACGATGTGTATACCATGCAATATCCCTCGAATTCCTCCCCTAACGATGGGAACTCGCTTTCATTAAAATGGCAATCAGAAAACGAAGTAAACATATCACCAGCCAGGTTCGAGATAACGAACTATACGACGATAAATCAACGAATACCAATCTCCGTTGGGTCCCATTTGCATGAGGAGTGCAGCACATACACCGCATACAAAAACACTAGATGATGCTGCCGACTGATGCTAATCAGAATGGGAATATTTATACGTTTCAATTTCAATCAACGAAGATAAGATAGATGTCCCTCATACTGAAATTGGGAGTTTTGTTTCATTATTAATCGCCTGAATTAATCGCAACCGCTTAATCAAAGATTCCAGCCATTTCAACATCGATCCTCAAATGACATACAATAATCATTAAAGGCTCATAAGAAATTCACCAAAGATTATCAAGTTTACTTTCTTGAAGATAATCAGGAAATTGTGTTTAACCTCGATTATTTGGGAAATAAATCTAGAATACCATATTTGCTCGTCAAAGACACACACCATCTACTGATACGCATCAATCAATACCATAAAATATGAAATGGTCCGCATGACGGGTGGATCCATATATCACCATGTATTCTTTCTAAAAATTTTGGTGATTCATTCCACTTAATTTGGTGATGGCCAATTATAAGTTTTCCTCGGATGATCACATGTCATTCGATCAAGATCTTCCTGGTCTTTCAATGGATGGCCACAATTTTCCACAATTTTTCTCATCATGATGAACCGGATGACCAGTCTTTCATGCCATACTTTAAATATATCAGAACTGTTTACCGTGACATATGATTCAATCATATTAATTTTGTGGAATACATCCGTAAGAAAAGCTGGTAATTCTTCTCTAATATATATTTTCTCCGAAATTATTTTTTGAAAGATATTCAATATTTTTATCCTTGGTTTCCACATGATCCATTTTTCATATTCAAACTTAACAAATTTCAAGAGAATATAATGCTTCATTTATTTCAAACTTGCTCCTGACGAGAATGGGCTCTTCCGAACCCATAATAATTTCTGATTTCCGATATAGATTTACTCCACTTTCTTAATTTCAGATCGGAGAAATATTTTTTATCTTTTAATATCGTGGCGTCGCACTATCTCGCCGACATATATCTCCATCTCCGCTCACTAATTTTGACATCTTCCTCAAAATAAATAGAGACGATTAAAACATGTTTTAAAAATATTAAAACAATATTTATCATATTTGAAAATATTTATCCAAAACTTTTAAAATTCAACGATCATATAAAATTTCAGATCGAATTTTAATACAACACTAATCTGGCCTGATTTATCAACGGTCATGATGAATTTATTTTTATTAATTTTTCAAAAATCTTACACTTTTCCAACGGTTAGAAAATAATTTCAATCTATAAATACACTCATTCATTCATTCATTTATTCACACAACAATCTCATCCCTTCTTATTCATTTAGTTTTAGTTTTGAAGATGTTTAGATTTTGCTTAATGCTTTAGTTTAATTATGTTTATTTATGGCCTCTTCGTCAGCGAAGATACCCCAAGTTAGCTTTCGTTAATGCCGTTTTATTATTTTACGTAATTGTTCTTGTAATCGCCAGATTATTAATAAAAATGGTTCATTTTAAATAATATTAAACATTATATTACAATATATAAAATATATTATACATTAAATTTTTATTTTATAGCTTCTTCAGAAGACATTTATTATATTACATCACATATATTACATTATATTACATTATCCTACTCATCTTATTACTCGTTAACATCACTCTGCTCAACGAGAAAATCCGCTATATCCGCATGAGTGTTATCAAAAGAAGGTCCGATTCATCGACAAAATTTGTTTCACCATTTTCTCTTTCGCATTCTCGATACAAATCGGCAAGATGTTTGCGCATTTATGCGACGCGCAATGGCCTTTCATTCCGCATCGTAACATATATTTTTCTTTTCGATACCGCTCCAGATTATCGCTTCTTTATTATTTTGCTCTTTCCTGAATTATTATGCAATCCCCTTCGTCCACCTCGCTCCACGCCCGACCACGACCAGCTTACTCGCTCTACCTCGCCCTTAATTATCAGCGATGGTGACGCACGTCGTGGAATGCTGATCCGACGACGGTCTTATAATTTAACATCACGAAGTTCATTATTTTGTTTCGGCAACTGGAGTGTATTCATTAACTCCGAATACCGAAGTATAATTGTCCGTATTGTTGCAGAAGGATACATTCAGCGATGAAATGTTTCGAGAGTTTTCTCGATCATATCATTATCGCTTATTTTCTCTCTACACAACATCATCCGGAACTAACAACGCGAATTATAATCACCTACACTTTTATAATCCATAAACCTGAGGTTTAACCACTCGTTTCAAATTTCGTAAGATCACATATTTGGTGATCAAACCTATTCGAGTGATCGCAAAGATCCCTGCGATCTTTCTCGATTATTCATTTTTAAATCATGGAGGCGACGTAAAATATCAGCTTCGCCTTTTATCTTCCCGACCGTTGTCGCCAATGGCATCCAGTTTCGCTTATGCATTTCGCATCTAATGCCATGTCATATAATTATTTCCGATATATCGCATAGCCGAGCATCGAATTCTATTTATATCTACAAATATATAATAATATAAATATTGGTAAATTATAACGAAATAATATAAATTATAAAAAAATGACAAAATAATTTAAACTAATATAGAGGATATCCATATAGTTATAAGGTTCTTCCATATATAACAATATATAAATTTAAATCGATTCAATAAATTAAATCATACCTTCGCTACCTTAAATTGTAGTAAATTTCTGACTTAGATAATAACGAAATGGTCATACGATAACGCATAATTTATATAATAAAAATACTTTATTTTTGTTTTAAGATTAGAAATTTAATATTTAATATTAAGGAATAATGAAAGATGGGATATGAAATTTTTCTTTTATCGATTTTTCTCTTCTGCAGACATCACGCCATCTCCATGTATATATATATAGAAAGAGTAATCACCGACTCTTTATGTCGGTTTAATGTAAATATTTGACATAAATATATTAAATAATTATACTTCTATAAGGTTAAATTTCTAACAGTTAATACAGACAAGAAAATGATATTAATTTTTGGCCTATCTATGTGTATATAACAGAAGAAAAAACAAACTATATTGGACAAAATTTGAAATCCGTCCGTGTGTATATTCAAATATTGCCTTATTAAAATGGCAAAAGCATGAAAAACCTTATAGCAATATGTCAATTTATCATATCGCTTTTTGGTTATTAATAGAAAGAGTAAAGGGTCTTTTCGTCAATTTACATATCCATCGGGTCAATAACGGAGATTTACCTATCCGGTGACCTTATCCCCTCGCCGGTGAACGAATCTCAGATCCAAAATTTTGCAAAATCCTCAGATCCTAACTTTCTCCGAATCTGAAAATTCAAGCAATCGATCAATTTATATGGAGGAAGACGATGAGATTCAGTCGATTCCGTCTCCCGGAGATTCTTCCCTTTCACCACAAGCTCCTTCCTCTCCACCGATTTTGCCAACAAACGACGTGACGGTGGCCGTTGTGAAGAAACCGCAACCGTCGGTTTCGTCTCAGTCTACGTCGAGGAACGCTTTGGCGTTAGTGGTTCATACTCCTGCTGTGACCGGTGGTGGTAACAGAAACGGACGAGGAGGAAGCGGTGGTGGTGGAGGAAGAGACGATTGTTGGAGCGAAGAAGCTACGAAGGTTCTAATCGATGCTTGGGGAGATCGATTCTCTGAACCAGGTAAAGGAACTTTGAAGCAACAACATTGGAAAGAAGTAGCTGAGATTGTGAACAAGAGTCGTCAATGCAAATATCCTAAAACTGATATACAGTGTAAGAACAGGATTGATACTGTGAAGAAGAAGTATAAGCAGGAGAAGGCTAAGATTGCTTCTGGTGATGGACCTAGTAAATGGGTGTTCTTCAAGAAGCTTGAGAGTTTGATTGGTGGTACTACAACAATCACTACTGCTTCGAAAGCTTCAGAGAAGGCTCCTATGGGAGTTCTTGGGAATAGCCGTTCGAATCTGTATAAACGGCAAGCTAAAGGGACGCAGATTCTGCAACAACAACAAGGAGGGGATTTGAAGAGAAGCTCTGATTCAATGCGTTGGCATTTTAGGAAACGAAGTGCTTCTGAAACTGAGTCTGAGTCTGATCCTGAACCTGAGGCTTCACCTGATTCTGCTGAGAGTCTGCCACCGCCTCAACCGGTTTCATTTCAGCTGCCAAAGCGGTTGAAGGTGGATAAGAGTGGAGGTGGAGGGAGTGGTGTTGGAGATGTGGCGAGGGCGATACTCGGATTCACGGAAGCTTATGAGAAAGCTGAGACTGCTAAGCTTAAGTTAATGGTGGAATTGGAAAAGGAGAGGATGAAATTTGCTAAAGAGATGGAATTGCAGAGAATGCAGTTCTTGAAAACTCAGTTGGAGATAACACAGAGCAATCAAGAAGAGGAAGAGAGGAGCAGGCAAAGGAGGATCGTTGATGATGATGATCGCAATGTCAAGAATAACGGCGATGTAAGTAGCTGACAATTGAACACAAATGTTCCTATGATATTTGCTATGATAAGCTGTCTAGATTGCTGGATTTAGGATTTGATGTTGTTGTTGTTGCCTTGTGGGATGTGTAAATGTAGTTAAGTTATGACTCTGGTCAATGATCATCATCATGTTGTTGTTGTTGTTGTTATTATCCGTCTTGGCTGAAACATGGGCAAATTAAAGAAAGCTTTGAACTTGAATGTCTTGAAAACCTCTGTGATTCTTAGAATCAGAAACAAAACTCACGAGTAGAGTCTCTGCGATTCTAAAAAGATTGAGACTTTTCTTAGTAAGAAACCTGAATTTAGCAGTTTGTGATTCTAAGTTAAGACACAACTTGTAGCCATGTCTTAGTAGAATGAGATTATAGAGACTATTGAATAGTCAGCATCTTTATCCTTAAATTAAAATCTTCTTAATTAAGCCAAAGCTTATAATTAACCTCACTAAAAATATTCAATGCTTCTCTTTCTCTTTCTTCCTCTATAAAAACCATTTTCATGGCAGAAGAAAAAAGAAGATATTTTGGATAAAAAAACCCGAATTAATTAAAAAATATATATATTATATATTTTGGATAAAGTTGTTGATCGGATGGGGTTCCTACACAAGCTGTGGGATGAAACGGTGGCCGGACCGACGCCGGACAATGGTCTCGGTAAATTGAGAAAGCACGATTCGTCATCCACCGTCCGATCTTCTCGTCCGTCTCTCTCAAGCGATCAAGTCACCAGAAGCATAATGGTGACCAAGGGGAATAACAATGTCCGTGGTCTCCGTACATTGAAAATGGATCCGGATCGTGTTCCTTATTCTCCAACCGGGTCATGTAGCAACCCGGGGACGCCTTTAACCCCTATTTTATTTCTCTCCTCTTTCCTCTAAATCTGAATTAATTACAATACAATTAGAGACTTTTCGCGGGTAAATTTTTTAAAAATGCACGAGTATTTGAAAATGAGACTAACCCAGCACGGTCCGCTATTTTAAGATACTGATATTCGACGTCCCACCAAGAATGAATTTGACTCGACTGATCCGTCCAATGGCATCATCGAATCGTGACCGCCAGATTTGTGATATTTTGGGCATTGACTGCACTGACTCTGTTCAAGACCGCCATCAAGAATGCAATTACTGCCTTGTTTTATTTCACCCGCCATTCAACCAAAAAATCGTCTCAAATCTTAATTAAATCTTAATATTACAAGTTGCTAAATCTTCAAAGTTCAACGTATAAGTAAACACGCATCACTACATCGTAACCCTTGAACTCAACCCTCGAGATGTCAAGAATTTGTGACATGCCCGCTTGCTCCATTCCGTGCAACATTTTCAACTTTGGCCTTGGTAATTCATTTCAAACCCGAGTGTGAAGGATCTCTTCCATCTTTCTCGCAATATATATATGAAGACTCAACATAATGATAGATTGTTTGACTCTACACCTGAATGAATAAAACAAAAGGAACAAAAAGCTATTCATCAGTCATCACATGACCCACTAAGAAGTACTGTGGAGCATAATGGTTCCATGCGATCGCAACCTGTTTACCAACATACAAGAAACCATTAGCATGCCACATGTTACGTAAGAGCATGGAGAAGCTCGACCTTCATACCCTTTTTTGAAGCTCCATGTGAGCTTGCATTGTCCGTAGCCACATCCCAAACCTTCACTTTTCTTAACGCTAAGACTATCAATTATATTCCTATTTTTCCAGCCAAATGAGAGTCTATTTCATACACACATGTCTAAAGAGAAAATATTGGTCCGTAAAAGTTAAACATACCTAAAAAAGTAGTACATTTGAATATATAAGAGCTAAAAATAAAAGAAGGTTATTCAAAACCTACCCACTATTTTTTCATGAACACAAGGTAGAACACCTCCTTATCATCCACCAAGCAAATATAAATCAACATTTAAGGATGATAAAACAAACATAAACAACAAAAGACAATTACAATTACATAAGAAAGATGAATAAAGTTAAATTTGCCAAGTGATGTATATAAAACAAACAAATTCATGCATGATCGATCTAAAATAAACCCAAAGATTCAACCAGGAATATAAGATCTCCAAGATCTTAGAACACAAATTCAATAAATCAACATGAAAAATCTTATTTTTGTTACGATCGTAGCATAGACTAACATCAAGAGCGAAGAATTGATAACTTTTAAACCCAAAATAGCGATCTAAACAACATAACAACAATGAGAAAAAGATAAGAAACAAAGAATCTTAAGATAATGTTTACATAGAAAAGAATAGTGTTTCAGATAATGTTTTAATTTCTTCTTATCTGACAACTCAAGTTGCTACATCATAAAGAGAAACGACAAAGTAGATACTGTATGACTTACGTGTTCATCATCAGAGTTATGTTGTCTCCTTTGAGTAAAATTCTTTCTGAAAATAGGTATAAACACAAGTTATGAAACCATAACCAAACAATATGAACAAGAGATCGAACAATAAGAAGAAGAACAACAAGAGATCGAGTGAGATGTGAGAGGCGATTTTTAAATGAGGTAAATGTGTAATACATACCACGGACCATAAAGCGGCGAAGAAGATGACCTCAAAATCTTAAGATCTAAGCCGAGAGACAAAGAGGCGAGGCGGCGAAGCAAAGAAGAGAGGCGAGGCGGTGAAGCAAAGAGTAGAGGCGAGACGGCGAAGCAGAGAAGAAAGGCGAGGCGGCGAAGAGATGAGAGATTGAGAGGCGAAGAAGAAGAAGAGACGAGAATATTATGGTTTGCGATTTTGCCTTTGTGAGAGATAGAGTGTGGCTGCGCGATTGTAAGAGTGAGAGTGTGAGGGTTAGACGTCGTTTAGGTTTAGGTCTAACAATGGGCCCATAATCTGATTGGCCTTAGGCAAATAATAGGCAAAGAAGGCCAAGGCCCAGTCGCCTACAGATGCAGTTTAAAATCAAACGGGTAAGTGAGCGGGTATCAAGTAGCAAGGCAGGTAACGGGTTTCAAGGCGGGTAACGGAATAAATATTGGAAAAAAAAAATTGGACTTGGACTTGGACTTGCACTTGCAAGTAATACAAAATATAACCTTGTACTTGGCTTGGAACGAGGCGAGTTCCCGCTTTTACGGGGCGGGTCCAGGGCGAGTCCAATGAGTCCGACGAATAACAAATCCTTATGCCCAGGCTTAAGTGAGACTTGTATGTTTTGTACTGGTATATGATTTTAAAGTTCTATTTAATGGTAGGTTTAGTCTTTCTTCGTATGCATTGAAGTATATATTAAATGATTGTTAATTAATATTTGAACAGCACTAAATGTTAATTAAAGAATAGAAGAATGATTTAATTAAAGAATAGAAGAATGATTTTTTTTTTTTTTTTGGGAGTATCTTTCATATAAATATTAATGAACGTTAATTGTTAGAAAATAAATATGTAAATGGTATGTTATGTAAACTTTTTACAAAATTAAGATTATATTTTAAAAAGTTCAAAAGACTTAGTACTCACAATTTATGCAGCTGGGACACCATGCGATGATTTAGGACCATTCACTGCCGGTAAAATCCCTTCCTCCGGCGAAGACGATGCCGCAAGTCTCACCACTTATGAATGGTTATTATCTCCATCACTTAATATCTTAATAAACTCCTTTACGTATTTAATTGCATTAATTATATCCCTTATTGTCTATGAATGCAGGATTGTGATAAACGCGTTGTACCGTTGAACAAAGCCGAGAAAGAAAAATCTTAAGGGGTTTTTGGTGTAAATATAAATAACCTATGCATGTGATTATGTAAATATTTACTGATACGGTCAGTATTAAATTCATGTCTCTTGAAACAAAGTCTCCATCTATTATTTGAAAAGATTATTTGAACTCTGCCAACTTCCTCTAATCTTTTAAAGCTTATATCAAGAGCCCGTTTAACATCATAAACATGTGTAAATTCGTATACAAACATTAATTAAATGATGTTTAAATCTGTATTTATGCTTTTGAAAGACCGTCGAGACGTAGAGGGTGAATTTCAATACCAAGGACGGGAAAAAAATGAACTTATCTTGACGATAATGCAGGAGTTCAATTGTTGTCTTTAGCGATGATGAATAATTAATTTTACTCTTGTTTCTGCAAATTCAAAGATTCTACTAGTACCTATGAACTATGAAGACAAATAAACGTCAAGAGTAACTTTTATCGGTTCTGTAATGGTAGATTTGAATCAAACTAATTTGTCGGCTATTAATACAGATAAAAGTTCACTAGTTTCATTTCTCATTTCTCATTAGTAATAACCGACAAATTAGTTTGATTCAAATCTACCATTACAGAACCACAATATATCATGTACTACCTCTCAAACAACATAAAACCCCGAGAACCAAATCCCTTTTATTTGATGTTATCTTATTGCTTGGTTTGCAATCCAAGTAAGACCCATAGGTTACAAACTGAGCTTAAAGCTTTGCATACATAAATAAAACCAACAGCTATAAATAAGAGACATACATAAAGACTCTTGAACCAGGTCTATAAAAAACAAGAAAATCATAAAATTAAGAAGAAAGAAAGAAGAAAAAAAAGTATCACAAGAGCTAGGACCTGGGTTTATTACTGATAGTACATGAGCTGCTGATGTGCGGCAGCTACATTCTGAAAGCCACCATCGTACATAGCTGCACTTGCTACAGCTACATTGACTCCAAGACCTCCTTGCCTTAGAGAATATTGAGCCTGAGGATGCATCTTGGCTAGAGCCAGTTGCCTCTCATAGGCTACGAGGTCCATTGCGGATAGAACAGGGACTGAGACTGGGGCTGGTGGGGGAAGTGGGTTTGAGGCTGTGCCTGATGGAGTTGGTTTGCTTCCCCACGAACACTGCAATTAATCACAGAAACAAGGAAAGGAGTTCTAACACTTCTCCAGAGAAAGTCAAAATGATGAAACAATAGTTAGATCTAAGTAATCATAACTAAAGTTAGTACCTTTATCTGTCTGCTAAAGAGGAAAGGCTGAGCGTTGCCCATCTGAATGGCAAGAGCAGCCTCGTCATGAGTGTTATATCTCACAAAACCAAACCCTTTGTCTTGCTGGACACGAACCTCTTCAATCACTCCAGCGCCAAGTACATAAAATAGACGGTGTAGATCAAGCTGAGTTACCTGCAAGATTGACAACTGTCACGAGGTGCCCAAAAAAACCTAAGAGCTGTCTCCGTGTTATGTAGAGAGTAATTCGTTAAGTTGATAACTTACTTCTGGAGAGAGGTTTCCTACATAGACAGTTGTATATTGAGGATTGTTTTCAGGAGCATCTTCGTTTGAGAGCTCTCTACCATCCTCTGTGCAATCAAGTATTAAATCAATGTAATCTTCAAGAAAATCTGTTTAAGGGAGAGTGCGAAATTTTTATTAGTTGCACAGTCATCAAAAGAAAACCTGAAGAGCCGTTTGTAAGTTCCACAACACTTTTTCCATCAGAGCTATGTTTGTCTTCACCAAAAGTAGCACCTTTTGTCGCCCAGTTGCATCTGATCTGTCTGCTACTTAACCATTTACCTGAGATGAAGTAAAACAAACAAAGGTTGTAGTACTGGCAAAAAAAAGCGCTAGGAATTAAGATAATAACTCAATTCTAGAGGCAAAGCAAGATCGGCACAAGCAACATGTAACTTCAACAGTTGTTCACCAATAAGCTACAAAACACGCAGAATTCCTGACTAAGTTTCACCTTTCTAGGCACAATATTACACAGCTAAATGCATCATAAAAATATCAGCAAGGAGAAACCCAAGTTCACAAAAAGGAACCAAAAAGCTCAAAGACCACAAGCTGCTATATGATAATTCTTACCATTCATCTCATTTATGGCAGTTTGAGCATCCTGCAAAATACATTTAACATTTAAAAAGCAATGTAAATCCATGAATGGAGCTAACAACAACAGTCATCCATGATTTAAAGAATTCAAAACCTGCTGATTACGGAAGGAAACAAACCCAAAGCCTCTTGAGCGTCCAGTTTTCTGGTCCCACATTACTCTTGCGTCCCTACATAAGAATAATAGATATTAGATCAAAGATTCTGATGGAGTGTTTAGACAAATAAGCTTAATCAATAAAGAAAATCTTGTAGTACGATATTGATATATACGTACAACTTAGTTGTGTAACTAGATTTTCCTTTTTTTTTTTAACTAACTAGTAACTGACATCAGGAGACCAAGCACAAGAACTTACGAGCAGCTATTAAAGACAGAAAAGCTATCAAACAATGCTGCATCAGTAACCTCTGGACTAAGATCTCCAACAAAAATGTTGAAATGACCTGCATTTCATGGAAACAAAACCATTCAACATCATGCCTGACTCAAAGAACAAGCGAACAACATGCAACTCCTTGATTATCAACCCGTACTAATCATAACTTACTTGATGTATCTTCCCTCTGACCAGTGGCATACGCCCAATTAACTTTCATAGGCTGTCCAAATCTGTGAAATCCAGTCTTACAATCTAAGGGAACTTATGAATAGATTGAATAAAAAGAGCATAAACTATCAGTGTCAGATTCTTACATATGCCTTCCGTTAAGAGTCATTATAGCCATACCAGCAGATCTTCGATCAAAGTAGTGAACAAATCCATATGATGACTGAACATTCAAGTCTAGAAGTTAGCTCGAGTAAGTAGTTTAGCATCGAAATAAAAAACGAAGGGCAGTTTTCCAAAATCCACCTTATCCTTTCTGATGAGTTTACAGCTTTCAATAGGGCCAGTACTTGCAAAAATCTCTTGAAGAAGAACCTCCGTGATCTGCGTATGGATGTTACCAGCATATCTGCAATATCAGAGAATGATTTACGGGTTGAAACTCTGAATTTCACAAATAACGTTTGGTTCCAATATAACAACAAGGCGAAAAAAAGAAAAGAAATCATTCAAATCGAAACACTCACACACTACGGCAAGTACTGGGATCAAAACCAGGAGGAAGGTTTCCACTTGGTAAAGGCTCCATCTGCAAAAATGCAATAGCATAACCAAACATTTAGAAATGATGCAGAACAAGTAGCAACACCACTCCTTTACGAAGCGAAAAAAAACTACCATTACCAGCAAAATGGAACACAAGAAACACAAATCAGCAGATAAACCGAAGTACTAACACGAAACCTTAGCCCACAATCAAAAGCTCAAAACTTTACATGATAATTAGCCACACAGAGAGAGGGAGAGAGACATAGATTCGTAAGATGAGGTTACAGAACTCAGTGATTGAAACCCACGAATCGGAATTACAAAACAAACCCTAAATACAAATGAGGCAAAAGCAAAGAATCAAAGCCGGTTTCACAAACAAAATAGCAAATACAACGAAAATGAATGAATAATAGATCAATTAAAAACCTGAGGCGGAGGCATAACACCAGGATGATAAAGAGAAGGGTGTTGTTGCATCATAGCTTGCTGAATCATAGCTTGTTGCTGTTGCTGCTTCAGCCTTTGATTCTGCATTTTTTTTTTCTCCTCACTGCGATAAAATGTATGTTTGCGTCCCGAGAAAATTTTGATTTTTTTCCCCTTAAGCTAGCGTTCAAAATCAAGCAAGAAGAAAGGGAAGAAAGAAAAAAAAAAAAAAAGAAAAAAAAAATCAGAGAAGAAAGAGAAGATTATTGCACGCTCTCTCTCTCAGAGGTAAAGAAAGCCCGTACGAAACAAGTGACCATTTATAGGATTAGGAGTATGACGATTTCTTCGAGAGATGAGATAGAATTTACTAATGTCACGCGGCTGTGATATTTGTTTCCGTGATTGACCAATCATTGTTCTTGAACGCAATGTTGCTAACGGCCCAGCTCAAGGCCCAAACTGCCTCACTCACACAGTGAAGTGGCAGAGTATAGTGCTAATGTCACTGAGCAATAATAGTTGTTCCCGTGACTGACAAATTAGTTACTAGATTTTGACGACCCAGCCCAAAGTCCCAAACTGACTAAATTTTGCCTATAAACACAAACTGATTTGTTAAGTTTAAACTAATTCGTGTATATTTTTTCTTCAATATTTGAATGGGTTAGAAAACTTAGTTTCATACATTTTTTTGACTATCAAAATAAAATAATTTTAAAACCAAAACGACAACGAAATCAAACCAATCGATAATTTATTTGATAGAAACTAAGCCGGCAACAAAACAAAATAACCTTGAAAGTAAAAGCTCAAACAAGAAAAGCAAGAAAGATATAGGATAGACAAAACACACAAAAGACGAGCCAATATACACAAACTAACACCACGACACAATTATCGTTCAGCTATATATAGAATTCTTTCGGGATTTCTAAGACCAGACATCCGAAGCTTCCTCGAACCAAGGTGATCAAAGTTAATCACTTACCAACGCAACTAGCGAAACCTCCTATAGCAATGCAATAATATCTCCCAAGATGAATGAACCTAAACTTTTATTCCGGCAAGAAATAACCAAAACATATAGTCTAATTCTTCGTAATTCTTCTAAAAGCGGCGATGTCGAGAACAACGACTTTGAACGCCTATGTAGACGTTTTTGAACTGACCAGACCTCAATCATGTGTTGAATGTAGAGACAAAAAGCAAGACAACCCTCCAACCAGCTAAAGCCACACTCGGAAGAGAGCAGCTGAAGATCGAACTGGGGAAAGCACCATAAAGACCAACACCAGAACAGAGGAGCAACATCAACAAAACTAAAGAAGCCTTTGTCATCAGCTCAGGCTTTGGGGCAAAAACCGAGAAAAGGAGCAGCAGCACATGACCTAATGTAAATCGAGAAAGAAATATGGAAAAGTGCTTAACTTTCATTAACATACGACATACGTATTTATACAGGTTTCTTGAGTTACAAGATAAAGCTCAATCTCTAACAGAATATCAAGACTAACTATGCAATCATATCCATCTAATACACGATCTCAATATGGTCTTATCTATCCAATATACGATATTATCTAACACTCCCCCTCAAGTTGGAGCATGTAGATCACGAATGCCTAACTTAGACAACAAGAAATAAAATTTTGCACTGCTTAAGGCCTTAGTTATGATGTTCGCCAACTGATCCTTTGTCCCAACGTGTTGAGTAGCGATCAAGCCTTCTTGCAATGCATCTCGTACACTATGACAATCGGACTCGATGTGTTTTCTTCTTTCGTGAAACACAGGATTTGCTGCAATGTATAGAGCTGATTTGCTATCACAAAACAATTCCATAAGTTTGTCATGTGTTACTCCTAAATCAGCCAACAATCGTTTCAAACATTTGAGCTCACGAAGCGCTACCGCCATTGTCCTGTATTTTGCCTCTACTGATGAGTGTGAGACTGTATCATGTTTCTTTTTTTCCACGAAATAGGTGACTTTCCTAGAAGCACTACATAAACAGAGAGCGATCTTCTTGTCAACGGACACGACGCCCAATCTGAATCGCAATATGCTCTTACTTGTAAATCACTTTCTCGTGATAACAAAATCTCTCGTCCTAGACTACCCTTGAGATAACGTAACACTAGTAGAGCTACACTCCAATGAGATTCACAAGGTGCATGCATCACTTGGGACAGAACATGAACGGTGTAACCTATGTCTGGTCGGGTAGTAGCCAAGTAGATGAGACGTCCAACTATTCTTCGAAACTGAGTTGGATCTTTGTACAAGGGACTTGAATCCAAGAGTAAACGATGATTTTGTTCAATAGGAGTTGAAACGGGTTTACACCCCAGCAACCCAGCTTCCGTTACGATGTCCATTGCGTACTTCCTCTGCGACAAATACATACCCTCGGGTCCTCTCACAATTTTAATACCAAGGAAGTATCGTATCTTACCAAGATCTTTCATGCGAAAACATTCTCCTAAATAAGCTTTGAATTGAACCAGCATATTAGTGTCATTTTCGGTCACAATTAAATCATCAACGTAAATGAGCACTCGTATAGACTTCTCCTCCTTGACATAGGTAAACAAAGAGTAGTCCGCATATGACTGAACAAAACCAAATCTTTTAAGAGCTGTTATGAGCTTTGCGAACCAGCAACGTGGGGCTTGCTTCAAGTCGTACAAATATATCTTTAACTTACACACTTTCGTTGAATCGTCAACCCGAAAACGAGGATGCAATCTCATGTACACTTCTTCTTCAAGATCTCCGTGTAGAAAAACATTGTTGACGTCCATTTGGTGTACTTTCCAATCTTTAGCTACCGCCACTTCTAACAAGGTATGTATTGTAGTCATTTTGGCCACCGGTGCAAACGTCTCATCATAATATTCCCCTTCTACTTGATGATTTCCGAGATAAACCAACCTCATCCTATGTCTTTCTAGAGTCCCGTCAGCATTGAATTTTAACTTGTAAACCCATTGACTTCCAATAGCCTTTTTTCTGGTAGGTAACTTCATCAATTCCCACATCTCATTTTCTTCAAGAGAATTTATTTCACTCGCCATTGCCTTTCGCCATTTAGCATCTCAGACAGCTTTCGAGAAAATCACATCAATTACATAATCTTGAATTGGATACAAAGTTTTGGCTGAAACCATTTCGGAAGACTCGTGATTGTCGCCGAGAAGAACGAGTGTGTTATGTGTAGGTGTCGTATCTTTAGTAATGTGTTTTTTTTTTTTGCGTTATAGAGGACATAGTCTTGCAATCTCACATTTAGCTTGCTCTGTCTTTTGCCGAGTTCTTCTGGAGCAGTTGGCGTGTTAGTCTCAACTCTTTCACTTGTTTCTATGAGTAAGTTCTCATTTGTTTCTTCTTGGTTTATAATTACCATATATGTTGTGTCACATGGAAGACAAATGACCTCCGGTTCGTGAACCATATGTTGTTTAGCCATCGTTTCCTGATCACCATCTTTGAAAAGAAACACATTCTTTTCAAACACAACATCACGAGAAACAACAAACTCGTTGGAGTCTATATTATACATTCTCCAACCCTTTTTCTAAAAGGATAGCCCACAAAGACACACTTCACACTTTTTTCACCGAACTTGTCTTTGTCGCGAGAAACCCCTCGTACATAACCAAGACAGTCGAACGTCTTTATATTCTCATATGATAGTGTGTCACCGTACAACAACTCCTATGGCGTTAACCCTTTTAGCAATCTAGAAGGAGTTATGTTGATAAGATGTGCTGCCGTCAACACACATTCGTCCCAAAATCTGCGTGGAAGATTTGCTAGAAACATCAATGAACGTGCCACGTTGAGTATGTGACGATATTTTCACAAGAAGTTTGTTAAGGTGTTTCCACACAAGAAATTTGATGTAGAATACCATTCTCATCGAAGAACTTAGACAAACAAGTGAACTTCGTACCATTGTCGCTTCTTACTACTTTGACATTCTTCCCGAATTGCTTTGACACCATCGTACAAAAATTTGGGAAGACCGTTTTGACCTCTGATTTCTCAAGCTGCAAATTTATCCAACTGCTCTCGAAAAATCGTCCACTATAATCAAGAAATACACAGCTTCTCAAGATGATGGCACACTATACGGTCTTCATAAATCAGTGTCAATTAAATTAAACGACAAAACAGCTTTATTAGAACTCTCGGAGAAAACCTCACGAGTTTGTTTAGCTTTAAAACAAGTATCACAACTCCCAAATTTGTCACGGCTATGTTTGCTGCTAGAAACAAATGATAAATTATCTAAAACACTAAACGAAGGATGTCCCAATCTTCGATGCCACAGAGTACTATCTTCACTAGTTGTAACCCTATAACCACGATTGATTGACACATTCTGATAAAGATACACACCATCTCGTTCTTCACCTGCTCTAGTCAGAGTCCTCGTAAAACAGTCCTGCAAAACACACAGTGTATCAGTAAAAATAGCCAAGCATCCTGTCTGTTTTAGTAGCTTAGCTATAGACAACAAGGTACAATTCAGATCAGGAACAAGGAGAACATTTTTTATTGTTATTTTATCGGACAAGTCTAAGCTTCCAGTTTGCTTAGCCATCACGTGACTACCATCGACAAAATTAATCTTGCATGAGACCACATTTTTCAAATCTTTGAGCATCTTTACATCTCCTGTTATGTGATGCGAAGCACCCGTGTCAAGTATAACATCACCGGTTTGTACATTACCATGCAACTTGTCAGGTAGAGGAGTGGATTTTTGTTGTTCCAACAATCTAGTCAAGGATTTCCATTGTTCGAAAGTGAAGCTCGGAAAAGTGACACCCGATGCGGAAGCTTGATGAGTTGTGACTTGATTGGTTCTGCCTCTTCCTCTACCCCGGTTTATTCCACCACGTCCACGTCCTCCTCGTGTTCCGCATTCGGTAAACCATTCCTGGAATCCAACAATTTACCAGCAATTCGACTTCTCGTGTCTATTACGCTCACAATGTTAATACGTTACTCCGGAGGAACTGGTTTTGGCGGCTGCTGCTATGATCCCACTTTTCTCCTCTCCGTCAGCCTTAACAACAAAGCCAACTGCGTCCAACTTCAGCTCTTACCGTGGAACATCAAGTCGGCGTTCTTCACGTACAACCCGTTGATACGTCGTGTTGAGATCAGGTAAAAGATTCAGACCAATGATATTGGCACACACATTGCCAAACCTAGCATCATCCAATCCCATCAAGAATTGATGCACCTTTTCTTCTTCTTGATCACGAGAGTACTCTTCCGCCGCATTACACGTACATTTGATCGTTTTCTTTGACGATTGAAGTTTTTCTCACTTAGAAGAAAGCCTTCTGATATACTCCATTACACTTGAACCTTGTTGTTTGCGCATATCTCTACTTTCGCTGATGTACGCATCGTGCGCTCACGCAGCATCGCTCTTCGATTTGTCCACAACTACGCTGCATCATTTGTGAATGACACATCTGACCTGATGTGTGGAGTCATTGAAGTTCTTATCCATCCCACAATCATGGAGTTCACCGTCCTCCATTGTTCCGCCTCGACTGGTTTATCGACTTCAGACGGCATGGGCAAGGTTCCATTAATGAACCTCGTCTTGTGTTTTGCACGCAGGGAATTCTCCAGCTCTGACGACCATTCACCATAATTTTCTCCGTTGAGAAGCACCGGACAAATCAAAGCACCCAGATTATCTGACGATGACAAGTAATATGGTGATGCCATCATATCACTTGTTTCCGTCTTGACAACAACTTTCTTTCTGTCGCCTTCACTCATGTTTCAAGGTGTTGATTTTTTTTTCTCTCTCTCGACACTATTCACTAGATCTTTTGTTTAGGCTCTGATACCATGTAAATCGAGAAAGAAATATGGAAAAGTGTTTGACTTTCATTAACATACGACATACGTATTTATACAGGTTTCTTGAGTTACAAGAAAAAACTCAATCTCTAACAGAATATCAAGACTAACTATGCAATCTTATCCATCTAATACACGATCTCAATATGGTCTTATCTATCTAATATACGATCTTATCTTAACACCTAAACCCGGGAGATGTCGAACCACATACAGAAGATAAATGAACTATAGTAGCAACCCAAACCTCCGAACAGCCCAAAACCAACGATTAAACCACCCTAACAACTAAAAGAGAAAAAAAATTACCCAACAAAGGCAAACACGCCTCAGCCAAAGTCGAACCTGGGACCTTAGACGAAGCCACAGCCGAGAGAAACTGAAGCAATGCCATCCGAGATACTGTCTACGAAATCGTCTCTTCGGATTGCTAGGAGAGAAGAACTGTCACCAATAGATACTTAATTTGCTTTTTTATATATATTTATTTATTTATGCATGGGTGATTACTTAATATTAAATGTTTTATCTTCTTACACAGTTCATTATTCGTTTTATATCCTTTATGTTTGTTCTTTTTTGCATGTCGGCAGGATTCTTTTAACTTTTACTGTGAGACCAATCTAGTAATTTAGATTTTGCTTAGAATAATACATTTTATCATTTATCCAAACTAAAGTAGTAATTAATGATTCCACTATAAAAATGAAATAATCACTAATTCACTATCACAAACGCCATTATTACATGTAAAGAGAGTAAATAGAACTTCCGGATTTATCTGAATTCCCGGTAACTTCACGGCGCCGGCGAGAATCATAGTTAAAATTTTATTTTTCTCTTTTTTTTTTTCAGACATAAACAAAAATAAAACACACCCCACGAGCTGAGCGTTGAAAATTCTATTGACTCTTTTCCCAAAAAAAAAAAAAACCCCGAATTTTGATTTCTTCATTAAAAAATTCACAAACCAAACATTAGATTTCTCAATATAATCTGCACTTAAATCTCATTTCTAAGGACAAAAAGAAGAAAAAAAAAAGACCTAAATCGATCGGTGAGGTCAAAAGCTAATCGATTTCCGATTTTGCTTTGATTTTGATTATGGCAACACTGGAGAATCGTGGCCATGGCTCTGATTTGGAGACGGCGGAGAAGATAATACTCCGGTGGGATTCAACAACATCTGAAGAAGCTAAAGAGAATCTAATTTTCCAAAGCGGTGATCGAGAAGAAGTAGATCGGTACTTACGAGCTGTCGATGAAGTTCAAAGACACATCTCTTCGATTTCAATCTCCGATGAAGTCAAAGCAGCTAGCTCAACGATTCAAATCGCTATGGCTAGGCTCGAAGACGAGTTAAGAAACATCTTAATCTCTCAAACTTCTATTTTCGAACCTGATTCACTTCTTCTCGATTCATCATTAGCTTCTTCCTCTTTTGCTTCTTCTTCGCGTACTGAGCTTGAAGATGACAATAGCGTAACTGCTTCTTGTGATGGTAATGAAGAAGAAGAGCAACAACAAGTGGATCTGGTTCTACCAGATGGTTCAGATTCCGGTTCGAGCCGGTTATCGAGAAACAGAAGAAGCAATAGTAAATCCACAAGCAGTATACGAGAGATCGATCTGGTATCGCCGGAGGCTGTTTCTGATCTGAAATCGATTGCTCAGAGGATGATCGGAGCTGGTTACTCTCGTGAATGTGTTCAGGTATACGGAAACGTGAGAAAATCCGCCATGGAAACGATTTTTAAGCAGCTAGGGATTGTGAAATTAGGGATTGGAGATGTGCAGAGACTTGATTGGGAAGCTGTGGAAGTGAAGATCAGAAGATGGATCCGTGCGGCGAAGGTTTGTGTTCGAGTTGTTTTCGCTAGCGAGAAGAGACTCTGTGAACAGATATTTGAAGGCACTATGGAAGAGACATGTTTCATGGAGATTGTGAAAGGCTCTGCCTTGCAACTTTTCAATTTCCCTGAAGCTATAAGCATTAGTAGAAGATCACCTGAGAAACTATTCAAGATTCTCGATTTACATGATGCTTTAACAGATTTGTTGCCAGATATGGAAGAGATTTTTGATTCGAGTTCATCCGAAGCGATTCTTGTTCAAGCTACAGAGATTCAATCAAGATTAGCTGAAGCAGCAAGAGGTATACTCACTGAGTTTGAGAATGCGGTTTTTCGTGAACCTTCGGTTGTTCCTGTCCCTGGAGGAACTATACATCCATTGACAAGGTATGTGATGAATTACCTCAACTTGATCTCTGACTATAAGGAAACGTTGATTGATCTCATCGTGACGAAACCATGTCGGGGTTTGAAATGTACCAATGATCCAAACAATCCCGATATCGATATCTCTGAGCTTGAAGAAATATCGCCGTTAGCTTTGCATATGATATGGACTATGGTGATGCTACAATTCAATCTAGAAGAGAAGTCATTGCACTACAAAGACGAACCTTTATCTCACATCTTCGTCATGAACAATGTCCATTACATAGTTCAGAAGGTCAAAAGCTCGCCGGAGCTAATGGAATTGATCGGAGACAAGTATTTAAGAAAGCTTACCGGGATATTTAGACATGCAGCCACCAAGTATCAGAGAGCCACATGGGTCAGAGTTCTGAATAGCTTGAGAGATGAAGGATTACATGTGAGCGGAAGCTTCTCTTCGGGTGTATCGAAAAGTGCTTTAAGAGAGAGGTTTAAAGCTTTTAATACAATGTTTGAAGAGGTTCACAGGATTCAGTCGACATGGTCGGTTCCAGATACTCAGCTTAGAGAAGAACTCAGAATATCTCTATCGGAGCATCTTATCCCTGCTTATAGATCCTTTCTTGGACGATTCAGGGGACATATAGAGAGTGGAAGACATCCGGAAAACTACTTGAAATACTCTGTTGAAAATCTTGAAACCGCTGTGTTGGATTTCTTCGAAGGATATACCACAGCTCCACATTTAAGACGGTCTCAGTGAAAGATGACGAAGAAGAAGAAGAAGATTGAAAACCCCATAAAGCTTTCCTATTTGGATTCCCACATTAGAATTAGCCATATATATATATCATTCTTTGAATTCTTTCCATTTTCATGTGGCAGTGTTCAGATTGTTCTCCAGAGAAATCTCCAGCTTCTGGTGAATAGTCTCACTCTTTTGTACTTGTAAGCTTATTTGTTGTGTGTTGTTTGTTTGTTGCCAAATTTCAATACTCCATTGTTGATATAAATGTTTGATTTTTGTATTTTGTGACTTTTGGTGTACTAGTTCCTTCATAAATGCAATTTGATTTCTTCCCTGAGTCAATAATCACAAGTTTTATTTTAATCCCAACAACACAAATGGTGTTAACTGAAAAGATCAGTGACCAAAATGGTTATAGCAGCGGAAACTTAAATTTTAGTTACATCTCTTCTAAGAACATGGGAGGACAGAGGCCACCACCAAACTATGGGGGATCATCACCACCGAACTATGGAGGAGCACTGGCACAGAACAACATGGGAGGAGGTCCACCAAATGCAGGATGGTCAGGTAACAACAACAACTACCAGCAGTCGAGTGCTGGTATGCAGCAGTCGAGTGCTGGTATGCAGCAGTCTGTTAAGAGACCTGTTAGCCTTACTGTGATTCTTCTCAAGGTCTCTCTCTTTCTTACCTTCCTGTAAACCTTTCTTCTCAACTTACTCAATGCAACAGTGGAATTTCAATAAAAAGTCTTTCTTTTCATAAACCAAAATGAGTACAGAGGATTATTTAAGAAACAAGACAGAAATGAAAACTCAAATCAGTGAGTTTCTCCCAGAGAAACCTCACTGCCTCTAACTCCCAGAGTTAGCCACAATCTACCAAAAAGCTGCCCCTCGTCACTCATGTACTAACCCCATATATACAGATGGTGTGGTCGCTCCCTTAGGGTTGTGTCTCTGAAGCGCCCCCAACGTCTCCCTTCTTTCTTGCGTCATTGTCCTTGCTGTCACCTGCTTTTTGCACCTCCCAGATTTGTGCATGAACTTGTTTGTCTGTTTCCTCTAACAGCTTATTTTTCTCCTCAGCTTTGTGATTAATGCCAAGCTGCTTCACACACGCGTTCTTAGCCTCCAAAACACTCTCCTTTTCCACTGCCACGTCATTAGTCCTGTATTTCTTCCTGAAATACACCTTTAGGGGCTTGACACAGTCACAGTACCATACTCCTGATTCTGCTTCTAAATGCAGCATGAATGTAGTAACATATCTCACACAACTGATCGTCTTTTTTGTCTTTGTTTGGTTTCTTCTGGGTCAAGTGAGTTTAACTTGTGGTTCCTCAAGCATGTTCAAAAGCTACCGGCGTAAAAATATGGGACACTTTCTATAGCCCACCATAAAACCAAAAGCATCAGCATTAGTGCAGAAATATGTTCTAGGGATCGATCTCATCCCAAACCAGATCACATTACTCTTGTCATCTCTTATATCCAGGTGTGGCTTAAGTTAACTCAGATGATAAAAATAGAAGATATATTTATCTCCATGAAAACGCTATAATATCACTCGGCAGACACGCTCTCTAATCTAAATTACCTCTTGATCTCTTGATTAAGTATGTCCCGCGCTTCCTAATACAAATGCCTCGGTTCAGTTTATGAACTAGAAACGGATTGATGGTGGTGCATGAGATGAGGTCATCGAAATTACCTCTTGATAAATTTTGTCACGTGTTGCCTAATACAAATGCCTCGGTTCAGGTGTAAACTCATCTTAAAATGAGTTTATAAATATTGTCCTGTGTTGCCTAATACAAATGCCTCAGGTTCGGGAAATGAGTTTTTGAACTGTCCCATGTTGCCTAATACAAAAGCCTTAGTTCAGTTCATGAACTAGAAACAGGTTCATGGTGGTGCATGATTGAATTAATCTAAATTATCTCTTGACAAGTCCTGAGTTTCCTATACAAATGCCTTGGTTTAGGTATTAACTCATCTAAAAAATGAGTTTATGAACTAGACACGGATTGAAGATGGTGCATGAAATGAGGTAATCTAAATTACCTCTTGATAAATTATGTCCCGTGTTGTATAGTACAAATGCCTCGATTCGGGTATAAACTAATCTTAAAATGAGTTTATAAATTCTGTCTCGTATAGCCTAATAAAAATGCCTCGGTTTAGATATGAATTCATCTTAAAATGAGTATCATGATATGAACTAGAGACGGATTGATGGTGGTGGATAAAATGAGGTAAATCTAAATTACTTTATGAGAGAACCTGTCACGTGTTAAAAACTTATGAATGAGAGAAATGGTTTGAACCAATATCTTTTGATGCTGCGTCGTACAAGTATAAAAGTATCTTTCTATTTTGTCAACAGAAGTATAAAAGCATCTATAATCCTAAATTATATATTAATGTTCACAGTAAAGTTGGTTTCAACGAACCTTGTTTAGTGATTATCTTCTCCAAGGCAAAGCCATTTTTGTTGTGTTGGTAGAAAATTAGAAATTTCACCCATTTCGAGCCGAGGTTTCTTGCACGCTTTAACTATTCGTACACGTGGCTAGTCCCCATTTGTTCACTCTCGTAATTTCTCGATTTAGGAGTGACTGGGTGTCTACACAGCCTGTCCATTTGTGAGGTATCTTCCGGTTCGGACCAAATAAATTTTAAATAATTTTGGATTTTGGTATTCAACTTCAGTTTAATATTTTTGGGTTTGAAAAATATAAAATTAATCAGTAAAAGTATTTGGATAAAAACGCCAGCTCTAAAAAATTTTATATGTATCTTTTTTTGTAGACGTATTATTATTATGTTTTGCAATCAAAATTTCTAATAAAAGTACTCTAAAGTCTAAACTTACGTTTTGCAGTTTAAACATGGCTGCTAATGAAATAAAATAGTAACAGCTTAGCTGGTGATGACAAAAATATTACTGGCATGACTGGTTCATATGCTTACGTGGAATATTAACTAACAAATCAACATTGTGTTATTTTTCTCCTTTTGTTCATTAATGTTTTTAATATTTATATTTATGGTCGACCCACAACAACAAATGATGTGTTGAATAGTCTCTAAAAAAAAAAAAGACAATTCCTTTAAATTTCGACGATTCGCTCTGCTCTCTCCTAATCAAAAATTTATCTCATCAAACAAAATCTCTCTTCTCTCTCTCGTCTCCAACAAAACTTGCACTTTGATTTGATCAGAAGTTGAAGCCAAAAAAGACTGAAAAAAAAAAAAACATCGCTCAAATGATAAATTCTGGGTCTTGCTGGGTTTGAGGTTCTTCTTAAAAAAATGATTTTGTTTTCCGAGCTCTTCAACGGAGAAGCTCAAGTAGCAGAGTGGGAGAAAGAGAGATAGATAGCAAATCTTTACATACATCTATCTAATATACACACAAACACACAAGCTATATATATATAAATCTATCACAAAATAACAGATTCGGAGCAAAAGGTTTGTGTTTTAAATACGAATCAGATTCGTCTGTGTTGTCTCTGTTTTTTAAATGGCTAATTTTGATGTTTCTGTAATAACAGAGATATGACTACGAATTTAACGGCGATCACTGAGGAATCAAAGCCGTCGGAAACAGAATTTGCGAGATGCGAATGTTGCGGTATGACGGAGGAATACACGGCGGAGTATATCGGAAGTGTACGGAATATTTACGCGGGAAAATTTATGTGCGGTCTCTGTTCCGAAGCCGTAAAGTACGAAATTTTTCGTTGGGGTAATAAAAAACAGAGACGTATCGGAGTCGACGAGGCTTTGGCTATTCATATGAAGTTCTGCGGCGAGTTTGCTGCTTCACCGTCTCCGAAAGTTGATTTCGTATCGGCGACCGGAGAGATTTTCAGGAGAAGACTAGTTCTGAATTTGCCGAGGGTCGTGACGTCAGCACCAACGGCGTCTCTGAGGAGTATTCCGGCTATTGACGGTGGAGAGATTTGTGCTGCGGTGGTGATTGGTGGAGCTGTAAGCTGTTTACCTGCTTTGTCCGGAGGTGCGTAGATCGGAATATTCTATTTAAGGAGAGGTATCTAACAGAGAAGAAGAAAAAACAAAAAATATTGTTTGTTGTTGGAAATATTGTTTGTAGAATTCGAGAACAAAAAAAACAAAAAAATATAATAATAATACAGCTGTAAAAATGAAATGTACAGGAAAAAATCGAGAAGTTTAGGTGTTGGTTTGACTGTGTATACTTGATATATGACAATGTCAATTTGTTAATATGAGTGATTATTTTTTTATTATTTTTCACCGGAGTGGTTTGATTATATATACTTGATATATGAGTATATGACTATGTATTAGATTGTAGATAGCTTTTCCATTTTCTAATCTTTTTATAGTTAAGATTTGTGTGACGATTATGATTTAGGAAGACACTAGAAAGATGTCATAATTAGTTCCTAATTATTGTTGTCATTATTTGCTTTAGATTTGTTTTCTTGATTAAGTGGATCCTTACGACCTTGCATGTGCGAATGCCAAATGGATTAGTGATAAGATTATACGTACAGTCAGATTGGATTCTGTTCTGTAGGACCTATTTTCTAACATGGTCTAAAGTCTTCAGTAATCATTAATCGATATCGTAAAAATTTCAAGGAAAATTCTAGGTTCCACTAATTTTAATTTCTCAAAAAAGAACAAATTTAGCCGACTTCCACAATATAAACGTTTGCATCACCATAAACGAATAATGCTTCGTAATATGCGGTACAAAAATATTCAAAGAGATGATTTTCTTGTATCTTACGCATGCTTGGATTTTTAATATTTATTACAGTTGACAGAAAAATAATATTTTTTTTTATTACTTGGGAATTGATTATTTGATATGTAGCTATGTACATACGTAAGAGGTATACGAAGCACAAACCGTTTTTTTGAACACATAATCTACTCAGCATTAGCATCTTGAAAAAGTATGACTGATGCTAAATATCAGGAAACTATTTATGTTACACGCATGATTAGTCCGACTAATCATTATTTTAAACATCAGTCCGAGTAATCTTTAAATTAACAATCGAAATAACATTAATTTATTTTATTTTTATTATTAAAAGCGTAATTGTCTTTAGAGTCAAACCCATACAATACAAGCATCGAGCCAACATAACCGATTGAGGGAAATTAACCGAAGTTAATTCCTTGCGCTAGAGGTAACTCGTTCCCATAGTTGATGGTACTGTCACAAAAGATAAAACCGATTCAAAGAGTAAAAAATCTAAAAACTTAAACCGGATATTTTGAAAAAGAAGACAGAGAGTTTAGTTTTTTTACCATGTGGATCGACGCATGTATTGTTTCCATGAGTCGCTTCCAGCTTCACGACCACCACCAGTCGCTTTCTCTCCTCCAAAAGCTCCGCCAATCTCAGCTCCATTCGTTGGTATGTTCACATTCACAATGCCACAATCACTTCCCAGTGGTCTAGTAGTAAAACCATCACAGTGAAAATCATTTCAGTAATTTAACCGGAAAGATTGAGACGAGTTATTTTTTCACTTTCTTATAGCACCTACCCGATCCACTTGAAGATGTTTTCGGGTTTGCGAGTGAATATTGAGCTGCTTAGCCCTTGAGGAACCGAGTTGTTTATCGCAACAGCTTCTTCAAATGACTGTCCACAAGAAATTTTTTTTTTAAAGGTCTATTTCTGAAGAAAGTGGATGATTTTAGATAGTTTTTTATTACCTTAAACTTTAGAACATAGAGAACCGGAGCAAATAGTTCTTCTTTAACAACAGCAGCTTCTGCTGATATCTCGATTATCGTAGGCTCCACAAAGTTTCCTTCACCTTCGACTGCTTTACCGCCCGTTAGTATTTTACCGCCCTGCAAATGCAAGAGAAAAGTGAAAGTTGGAAAGGTTTAACATTTTTAGCAGTTTTTTTATTATACGGCAACCATAGAATGTGAGGTACTTGCCTGGGATTTGATGACTTCGATTCCTTTCTCAAACTTCTTCTTTGATTCAGGAGTATGTAATGGTCCTAACAATGTCCCTTTCTCAAGAGGATTACCGATTTTGACTTGTTTGTATGAAGTAAGCAGTTGCTCGAGTACTTTGTCATAGATACTCTCATGCAAAAGCTTTAAAAGACAAGAACAACATTTAAAGCATTGAGCAAAAGGAAAGGTAGTAGCAACAAAGCTATAAGTGGATTAAATTTTTTTACCAGCCTACGGCAAGTTGTACAACGTTGACCAGCGGTTCCAACCGCAGCAAACAGAACAGATCGAGCCGCTAACTGTATGTCAGCATCATCCATGACTATGATTGCATTGTTTCCACTCAATTCAAGCAAAGTTTTTCCAGATCTTGCACTCACTGTTTGTTGTACCATTAAACCCACCTATGCATAATCAAAATATTCAAACAGGAGACAATGACGAGCAGGCTCACTTGGGTATTTGATTATAGTAAAAGTAGTACCTTGGAGCTTCCAGTAAAGGATACTAAGGGAATGCGTTTGTCTTTGGCTATTGCTTCACCAATTTCAGCCCCACCACACATGGCCGTAAAAATGGCACCTGGTAAATTGTTCTTCTCTAAAACTTCAGCCACTAGCTTGGTCATTGCGATAGTTATCAACGGTGTAGTTGGAGCACCCTTCCTGTGGAATCACATGTATTAACTACACTAATCAAACCAAAAGAAATTTTCATTGTCAACATTAATGTTATGTCACTATTATGCAGTCTCTCAGCAATATGTCATTTAGGAAACGTTTATGCAACATTGATGATTATGTAGACAATAGATAGACAGTAACCGTAAACAGTATATATCGTTAATTCAGCTTCTTGCAGTACTTTTTAACCCCTTAAAGCAGCTACTAGGGTGAATTTCAGAGCACAATTCAGAGTCAAATTCGTTATTTACCAGACTACACAGTTTCCGCAGACCAGTGCAATACAAGCATTCCAACCTGCAATAACACAAAATTGTACATATACTTCAGGTAAGGAACGCAGACACTTTTTCGTATTGCATTATCATTTATAAAACTTCTCAACATAGCTAAATCGTAATGTGGCAAATCTAGATGCCACAATAAGAATAGGTTCAACTAACTCTATTTCGTTCACTTTCATGTGCGAATCAGATAAGGAAATTGCAGAGCTACGTAAGAAACATGGCAGACTTTAATGAGCAATATCACGAGACAATACAGTGTTATATCGGTACTCTGTTTTGTGAGGCTCAATCATCAAGATTTGAAATTGGACACAAGACTTACCAAGTACTGCACATGGAAAATTAAACGCTGTGATAACACCAACAATGCCAAGAGGATTCCACATCTGTGTTACAATATCCAAGCAGTATGTTAATTTTGCCCTAGGAGAAGTATACTACACAACTCCTACAAAAGAAACTCGCAATCACCTCCAACATCATGTGTTCTGGGCCTGAAACGAAGAAATAATATGAGTTTAGAAGATCAATCTTTCGGTAAGATATGGAAAACAAGAAAATAAGCATCTCCAAATCCAAGTGCATTTAAGGAGAAATTTGACTAAAATATAAGTAAGTTAGGAGAATATTTGTTATGTAAGCTCTATATACTAGAAGAAGCCAGAACTCACGTTCTGAAGGTATGACCGATCCATTGAGTTGTCGGCTCAAACCCACAGCAAAATCACACATGTCAATCACTTCCTGCAAAGGTTGCACTAAATGTGTTATTTGAAGCCATATGAGAAAGATGCAGTTCAGTTTTATACTAGCATATACATATCATATGTTCCCTTTTTTTTTTTGTAAAATGTGTCACAAAGTTGTCACTAAAAATGTGTTGCAAGCATCTATAGTTTTCACGAAGCTTTGCAGAGCAAACAAACCTGAACTTCTCCAATTCCTTCAGCAAGGATCTTTCCCATTTCAAGTGAAAGAAGACGGCCAAGATAGTCAAGTTTTGATCTTAGTGCATCTCCAATCTGTCTCACAATATCACCTCTCTTTGGAGCCGTAACCTGTAAAGAATCTCTACTTAGCTCTAATTGGTGCAATTCGCTTAAAATTTGGAAGCAATTCGCTAAATGAAGTTAGTAATTAACCTGCATCCAGATTTTTGCTGCTTCCTCACAAGCTTTCAAACCTTGCTCGTAATCTTCTAAACAAGCTTCTACAACTTGAGCAATTGGCTGCATCAGTCAAAAAGTGATTACTGAGCACAATATCATCAAAACGAAATGAAACCAAATCCAATCCACAAAACTAATCCAGCTTCATCATCAAACAATAATTAAAAAAAAGAATCACAGGTCTAATATAGTTAGGTAATTAGCCCCAATTTGATTTTATAGAAACATTCACTCTGGATTCTCTTCTTCAAGGCATGTATTTCAAAATTATGTGAGAAGAACACAGAACCTGATTGTTTGCAGGATTCAAAGTAGAAACAAGAGGTCCGTTTCCTTGCCATTTACCACCAACGTAACATCCCAAGTTGTGAGAAGTCAAACCAATCTCACTCAGAAACTCGTACTCTTTGTTCGCTGAACCCATCTCTGCAGAGAGACATAGGATTAAAAGGAAACGAATAGAAATGAAATTGATATAACAAACCTAAAAGAGAACTCAAGGATCAGAGAAAATCACCTGATTCTTGATCGTATCGAAGAAGTGAGAGGCTTCGGGTTAGTTTTGATCACGGAAGCTTAAAAAGGAGTGAGAGAGACGTGTACGTCTTTGGTAAAAGAGCTTTCAACAACAAGGATTGATTATTGGATTGAAGACGATAGCTGAGCTGCTGTGTCCATCCTTTACCATTTATTTTTTGGCTTCACTCGTATCGTATCGTATAATAACAATAATAAGTATGGTTTTGTCACGTGTCCTATGGTTTCGTTTTCCGGGTGGGTCCCGAATAGGATCCGGATTAAGCAAGTAAAGAGAGTAAGGAAGAGGAGGACTTGTTATCGCCATTGCCAGGCCTCATATGGCCCGGCCCATTTAAATATGTGCATTAACATTTGGTTTCCGGGTCAAACCTGAACCTTTGATTCAATCGAAACCAGGATCCTAAGGTTTCAAGAATTACGATTTTGTTTAAAAGATTTCTGCTTTTTTGGTATTTGAATGTTGAGAGAGAGAGAGCTATATAACTCTTTCTAGGATCAAGGGTTTAGAGACTCGAATTGAATTGCTTGGTATTATACTCCGTTCCATGTAGATATATAGGCGATAGACCAAAATATTATGAAATATGCTCAATTGATATGGTGAATTAGGGTGTCGCTATTTGGTGCTACCCAAGTATCCATTTTTTCATTACGAGAATGCGCTTATCTTCTCCTATAATCTCTTGACCGGAGTTATAAAGGCTAAGGTGAATGAGTACTATGAAAAGATTTAAGTCGTTGCTTTGTTAAGGTTAATGGGCTTCCAACTCAAAACCAAGTGGCAATGAGTGGATTGGCCAATATCCCTTATATACTACTCAAGGTCCTTCCATCTTTTCGATGTGGTATCTTCTTCACACTCCCCCTCGAGATAATGGTCCATCTAGCCATTAATCTCGACAAATCCCAATCTAGGATTATTTCGGGTGAAATCGGCCGAATTATTTCTGGGTCGGTCCAATTTCGGTTCAGATCGATTGAACTACTTTCGGGCCCAATCAATTTCAATTTAGTGGGACAGTGTGAATTCAGTGCTCTGATACCATGTTAAGGTTAATGAGCTTCCAACTCAAAACCAATTGGCAATGAGTGGATTGGCCCATATCCCTTATATACTACTCAAGGTCCTTCCATCTTTTCGATGTGGGATCTTCTTCACATGCTTCAATAATAGCTACTCAAGTGCTAAGTCACTTGAACTAGACAGAGATTGTACTAGAGCTACTAGCGGCATTTGGATCAAATTCTGATTTGCCCCTAATGGGCGAGTTACTAGACATTGCAGCTCAAGCGCACATTGACAAGCACAACTATATTCATTTGATCTATGCTCTTTCCTTAATAAAAGAAAAATTATCGCCAAGAGTAAAGCTGTATTCTTTTGAATTCAAGCTGAATTTGCCACTTCATATCACCTTGGTGAATCAATTGATGACAAAAGCTTCAACAGGATCTAACCGATGAAATGGTGGTACTTGCGAGACAACTCAAGGAGAGTAGTGAATGATTATTAGCCAATCTGTGAAAAATACAGAAATGGTGAGGATGCTAACCTTTTCCTTACAAAACCAGTTATTGTTACTATTATCATCATCAACAATGGGATAAGAGAAGAATCTATATTGGTTCATATATTGTTTCTACTGCATTCGAAACTAAGTAAGCACATGACACACAACGGTAAGAACTACAAAGATATATTCAGAAAGCTCAAAGACGAGTTGCTTCCAGTGACTCTTGATCTTCGCCATGACATGTGTGTCCATAATGGTTGTCCTGTTGATCCGAATCACATAGAAAATGGTTCATAGTGTAAACCAAATCAGTGAAATTTAAAAGAACATTTCAGTCTCTTTATCAAATACTTTGTTAAGCCAACAATCAACTGTTCGAATCCCCACTCTTGAAGCCAATATAGGTCTTATTGTTAAGCCACATCCCATATCGTAATTCTCACCACAAAATCTAATTGTCTGTAGACCATTCTAAAATATGGGTGGATTAGTGTAATGCATCTTGAAGATGTATGATGTGTAGATTTCAAGAACCAAAGATAAAGTAGTTTCAACATCTGAACACCAGGATGATGAAGACAGAGTCCAAAACATGTTTCCTTTATGTTGTTAACTCTTGGGTCTTAACATTAAGAAGAACACCTAACCTTAACTGTTAATTTTTAACTTTAAGCTAAAATAACTTTCCCGTTTGACTTTGGTTTATAACGAGTCAACTTTTGATTTCCGGGTCAAATAAACCCACCCGATTATGATGCTAATTAAGCAAGTAAAGAATCCGACACAAGTGACTCTCACCGATCGATTTGCCGTGAGGAGAAAACGCTTTGCTGATCACAGATCACGACGATTCATATCGGTGAGCAACTCAACCTTTTGATTCAATCCAAACCAGAATCCTAGGGTTTCAAAATTTCATACTTTGTTTGAAACCCTAGGCTCTGGTTCGTTTCAGGTGGCTTTTTCTAGCCTATTGTCGCATGATCTATGGCGGGTAAATTGTGTTGATACAATACAAGGTTCGGATTTGGAGAATGAGAGCTGTGAATTTCATGTATAGCAATCCCAAATTTCGAGGGATTTTCAATGGGCTTTGCGCTGTCATTCTATTCATCTTCTTCTTTGATCAGAGCGATACACTAAGGAACCCTTTATTAAAGAATCCGTCTTTCGTTGATGGTAGTGGTACAGGATTGGTTTTCCAAGGTAAATTTAGTCATGGGTTTAGCAAGTTTACTGTAATTCGTCGACATATGAGTGAAGTTGACACTCATGGTTCTGGTAATAACAGCTTGAGTGGTGATAGTACTGTATTGTGCTCTGGGTTACATGAACACGGAGGTTATGCTGATCAATGTCAGTTCTTGAAATCGAACCCGATTTGCTCTCCAGATGGGTTCTTTGATTACCTCAACTTCTTTTACTGTTCCTGCAGAAATTTTAAGATCTTGGGTTATATTGTGTTAGGAGTTTGGCTTGTTGCTCTGTTTTATCTGTTGGGTAATACTGCTGCTGATTACTTTTGTTGTTCGTTGGAGAAGCTTTCTAAGCTTTTGAAGTTGCCTCCAACTGTTGCTGGTGTTACTTTACTTCCACTTGGTAACGGAGCGCCTGATGTGTTTGCGAGTATAGCTGCTTTTGTTGGTTCAGATAAAGGCGAAGTGGGTCTTAACAGCGTCTTGGGTGGTGCGGTATTTGTAACTTGTGTTGTTGTTGGAATTGTTTCGCTTTGTGTTGCGGATAAAGATGTTAAGATCGATAAGAAATGTTTCATCAGGGACTTGAGTTTCTTCCTTTTCACATTGGTATCTTTGATGGTGATTTTGATGGTTGGTAAGGTGACCTTGGGTATCACCATTGCGTTTGTCTCGATTTATGTGCTTTATGCTTCTCTCGTTGCTGCGAATGAGATTTTGAGGAAACATTCCAGGAGATTGAAGCTGGATTCTATTACACCTTTGCTCCCAATGCAAGGAAGTGTGTTTTCCCCAAGTGTTGAAGAGGATATTCCTATGTACAGCCCCTTGCTAGAACTTGACACCGAGGAAGGTCCACCTCGGCTACATGATTCTCTACCACAGTGGATGTGGGCTACAAATGTAGCCATCTATTCAAACCATTTCGCAAAAGCAAATGTACATGATGAAGAAAGACCTCCATGGGGATGGACCGAAGACGGTGCAGAAGTCGAGAGCTCGTTATGTTTGAAAGTCACATCCATGCTTGAAATGCCATTGACGGTTCCTAGACGGTTGACAATCCCTTTAATCGAGGAAGAAAGCTGGTCAAAGACGTACGCTGTGGCTAGTGTGTCATTGGCTCCTGTCCTACTTTCCTTTCTTTGGAGCAGCCAAGATGATACGAGTCTTCAAGCTCGCGTTGTAGCCTACTTTATGGGAATTGCGATTGGAACTACTCTTGGATTTCTTGCATACAAAAACACAGAGCCCGATCGTCCGCCTCAAAGATACTTAATCCCTTGGGTACTTGGTGGATTCATCATGAGCATTGTATGGTTCTACATGATTGCAAACGAACTTGTTGCCCTTTTGGTTACATTTGGTGGAATCTATGGAATCAACCCATCAATACTTGGTCTAACTGTACTTGCTTGGGGAAACTCAATGGGTGACTTAGTATCGAACATCGCATTGTCGATGAATGGTGGAGATGGCGTACAAATCGCATTATCAGGTTGCTACGCTGGTCCAATGTTCAACACGCTTGTTGGATTAGGTATGTCGATGTTTCTTGGTGCTTGGTCGAAGAGTCCAGAGGCTTACATGATCCCGGAAGACAATAGCTTGTTCTACACTCTAGGATTTCTAATATTTGGTTTGATCTGGGCTCTTGTGATGCTCCCTCGCAACGAGATGCAACCGAGCAAAGTGATGGGCCTTGGTCTGATCACACTGTATCTGATATTTGTCACTTTCAGGCTCAGCTCCGCCATGGGATTCATACCTTGGGCTTCTTGAAACGCAATTGTAACCAGCTTCTGTATCGGCTTATTGTATACATCGTCTAGTTAGAGAGATAAGCCCACTGGTTCTGAAGTAAATGTTGTCACTTGTTTGTATTATCATGTTGATGTATTTGATAATGAATCTGAGCCATTGGATCTAGGTCGTTGTGGTAGATCTTGATCGTGGATTGGACAGAGAAATTAATTATGTATTCGAAAATGGAGATTAATGGGCCTTAGTACTAATGGGCCGAGTTTATCAACTCAACAATGTTACCCCACTTGTTTCGTTATCTTCCGCTTGTACATCGTCACGTGGTAGTGCGATATTCATATCGAAAATTAATTGTTTATCTGATTTTTAATTTTTATGTTACTTAACACAGAAACATACTTTTTATACTTTTATAAAAATAACTTATAACGTGTTGAAGAAAACAAACTACAACAATATTTGTTTCTCGAATAAACGAGTTTAACCAGTAATAGTATCATACACTTCGTGTATATCAATTATAATTGCTTGGTTAATAATTAGATTTACTAATTGAAAAAAACAATATTTTAAATCACCGGAAAATTCCAAACCAAGATATAAACTAAAAAATAGTTGGAAATTGTTATCATTTTATTTTAGCAGGCGGATCTAGAATTTTTTTTATATAGGACACACTATTTTCTAATATAAATTTTATTTAAATATTTAATATTTTTATATTATACATACAAAAATAATTGTTTAATTAATTCAAACAAAATTATAAAAACTAAATTTAATATCGATATTTAAAGAAACAGGACAACCAAAAAGAATATCTCAAAAAAGTATTACTAATTTAATAAACTATTTAGAGAACTAACTGAAAATAAAAAGGAAAAACAAAAAAAAAAAATTGAAAGGATTAAAATTTGATTAAAATTGAGAGTTGAGAAAAATATTAAAAAATTCAACTAAAAAATGCTAAGTTATTTGATTAATTTTATAAGTTATTATACATAAAATTAGAATAGTGTTGGGGAAAAAAAACTAAAAATTTAGTATGGGATACATGCCCCACCTCGATATTACTTATGTCCGCCACTGATGAATTGTATTGGATATATCTACTCTCAATACACACAGAAAATAACAAGAAGTTAATGACAAAAATAAAAAGGACAAGAAGTCAAATATATCATTTTCTTGGTGAATGGTTTCCAAATTACACTATATAGCATAGGTTACATGTACTAAATGATTCTCTTGCATTTAATTGAATAGAGAACAAAATGGGTCCAATAGAGCAATCCAAGTATGTGCCGTCGTGGAGACCAAGGCGTAAGGTTAGTCATGTCGTAGAAACTTTATCTGAATCCATAGATTTTTTAAAAGGGTTCATATCACTATTAAATATAAAAATATTAAAATGTAATAAAATTTTAAAATGTTTTACAAAACTATGATACGATCTTTCATGTCCCGAAAATTTTTTATCACAATCTCATTTGTAATAATTTTAAATACATCTTTTTCAACGAAACAAACTAAACAATCATTCAAAAATTGATCTTTAATCCGATTACGACGATCTGTTTTCACGATCTTCATTGCTGAAAAAATCTCTCAACGGTTGCAATAGCAACTGGCAAAATCAAAACCAACTTCAAAAGCCTATAAACCAAAGAATATGATATATGTTTTCGTGTTTCTACCAGCATACGAGCAAGTTCTCCAAGACTCTTTAGATGAATAAATCTTTCATCCATTCGAACATTATCAATGTAGATATGCAATTGTTGCTCAAAATATATATATTCTCCATGACTAAAGTCATCTGAGAACTTAGATAACCTCATCAACTTCGAGTGGTCAAACTGAGAAAATGAATCAATATGAGATAAAGAAGCAGCACAAATAAGTAGTTAAGTGTTCACCTCATCGAAACGATCATTAAACTCCCTGACTGTAAATCCAGTACAACATATAAGCAATTGACCTTATATTGATGCATATTTGTAACTCCCGGTTTTTCTTCAGCCAACAAAATCTTCTTCCAGTCGTTCATTCATACATGTTTTCACAAAAGATACTTTAATATAGAATCCCATCCATCATCCCTAAACTTTGTAATTGTCTTATGATTTCATCAATGACATAACATTCAAAATATCTTGATCTCTTCTTTCGAAAGTTTGCCATGCAAGTTCTGAACTCTAAAAGATGATCATCACTTGCAAGAATGCAAAATCAAAGTTGTGAATGTCGAGGAGACCATGTGATTGACGCCTTTTCGAGTCATCCACGCCTTTTATATACTAAGTACAATAATAATGGAAGAAAATAATTCAACCAAACGTAGAGAGAATGAGAACCAACGAGTATTTCTGTCAAAGACTAACTTCTGATTTAATCTTGTCTCGCGATATCACCATCATTAATTCCTTTCTCAATCATTTTCCATATGATAATCATATCTTTTCTCTCGCATGATCCTCCCACCACATTTAACAATGTAGAAATCATATCAAAATCTCCAACATCAAAATATTTTTTTTACCACTGCTACAATATCAATAGTTGATGAAAAACAAAGGGACATAATATGTTGATGCATTTTCTTTTAAAATTGTGATCTTAATCCATTAAACTCACCTTTATATTACTTGTTCCATCGTAACCTTGGCCTCTTTTTTTTTTATGCTCACCACATTTAGCTAACAACTCGAATCAATGGTGTCAAAGTTGTTGAAGACGCCTACTACATGAGTAATACTTATGAATCTCGACTATCCTATTTTTATCAACAAATCAAACACTACCATTTGTTCCTTATCGTAAACATCCAGATTCATCCACCATTAACCAAAAATATCGTGATCAATTTCTTCAATGATGACTGATTACCTTTCTCAAAAACAATGCACAATATCTTTCCAACCTGAGATATCATCGATTATTTTGAGCATTTTCAAAACAACTTTGCTCACAACCTCGTTTTGTTCAGAATGTATTTGAGACAAAATTTCCCTACAAGAGATCCTTCTGCCTCATCATAGCCACGGTAAACCTGATGCAATAAGTATTGAAGATCAATCAAGATTCAACCTAATTGACTCATTCTTCTTCATAATATCATCTTGTTTATGGAAAATACGCTGATCGACCTGGTCATTTCAGGTTTTCACACTTCATGATTGCATGGTTATGAAAACTATCAACTCCTCCTACATGGCCTCATACTTTGCGAATTTACGCAACTATAAACCTCGAGTGCTCAGATATCATTTTTTTCCGCCTCACAAAGATCATCTCTGAATAAATAACAACAAAAGCAAAATACTGAAGAATTTTTTCTAATCGACGAGAGGGAGATGGAGAAGGAGAAGAATTTTTTTTTCCTTTTTTCTAATTCTACAGAGAGAGAGAGATGGAGTAGGAGAAGAATTTTTTTTTTCTCTTTTTTCAGTTCTAAGAGAGAGAGATATGGAGAAAGATGATAGTTTCTATTTTTTAGGTCTAATAACTTACATTTTTTTTTGATAGATATAATAATTTTTTGTTATTAAATATGTATTTAATGGGCTGTAATTTTTTCCAAAAAAAGATAGGGGTTCATGGGTTAGATTTTTTTTAAAAAAAGATAGGAGTTCAAACCTAATAAATAATAATATAAAAATTTAATACAAAGAAAAATATTATACTAAAAATTGAATCCCTATTGGTGCACATGGATCCGCCTTTGTCTACATACATTTATATATTTCTTCTCTTGCGCATGAAGTAAAACATATTACGTCATAGCTTATGTCATTGGACCCTTTTATAAGTAGTATAATACATACGAATTTTGATGCCATATATATCACAATTTCGCAACATTATATAAGTACATAAATATAGGGATATAATAGTGTTGGAATATGCTCAACTTAGGAGAAGACATCCAAGAACATGTTATATCTTATTGCTCTGTTCTCGCAAAATGACAACTCTGACACTCATATGGGTTGTGTTTAATTATTTTGGGTTTATGTATATGCCTTTTTGATGGTTTTACTACTCTGACACTCAAGTTATGTGGACCACAATATAATCTAGATCGAATTAACAACCATTAAGTTGAAGACAAACTCGGCGACTCATCTTCCCAATCATTGAAATTTCTTGGTATCATAGCATTGTAATAAAGCATACGAAAATAAGAAAACATGTGTATATTATAAAGTGTTTAAAATTACAGAAATGGTTTTATGATTCAAAAAGGGAAGACATGAAAACAAGTTCATGCTCTCTACATGATCCCTCTAAACCAAACCTTCTTTGCTCTGCGATATTATTGGAAACAAAAGAAAACATAAATGTGTTGCCCATTTCTAATCAAATTGATACCTCTCTCACTTGCTCCCCTATATAACTCAAAAAATTCGTCAATAGCTCACAAATATATTAGATTTGAATCTGAATAATAACACGACGACTAGATTAATACCACTTGACTACAAATCCTTATCATATTATTTATTAACTTTGTATGCATGTCATTATACAAATTCCCTTACCTTTTAAACAAACAAAATATGTAATGAGTTTATAATTATTGGGTCTATTTATTAATATTTTGTATAGCTTTACCAGCTAACATTTCAGTCAGTGTCTTTGTTTATCCTATACGAAGTAATGTATATTAAAATTCGAAACAAAACATGTATAGGAGATTATGTGTGGTCCAGTTGAGTTTTATGTCAAAATGTCGTGATATATAGGCCATATCCCTTAAATTCAAAACCACATATACTAACAAAAACTATTAATAATGTATTATATAATTTACAACCATAAAATAGTACTATTTTACGGAATATGTCACATGTCACACGTAACATGAAAGGTCACTGACCCCAAAACTAAAATGTATACACAATATTTATATACGTGTATGTGTGTGTATATTTTAGTTTCTCAGGATGTGCCTCTCTAAAACATTATAAATCTCTCTCTCTTTCTCTTTCTTTTTCAAAATTTTTTATCCACAATAATGGATCCACGCATCGCCGCAACCTCCGTCTTCCGGTGGTCTCGGAGTCGCCGGAAGATTCATCTCCGCCGTCGTAAGTCGCAGGTGGTACGTCTTGGCGGGAAGAACAATGCGGTGTCACGTGGTGGATTCTCGTTGAAGAAGATGGTAAGGAGGATGAAGCTAAGATGGTTGAAGCTACACTACGTAAGACTTGTGAAGAAGATAAAAGGTTTTTATAGTAATTTGGTTAAAGAGTTCGTACACGCAGGAGCTGAGCTTGAAGCGATTCAGCAGCGAATGGCGGTTGAAGCGGCTGCGTTTGCAGTTCCCGGTTTAGGTCTCTCTTTCTCTTCATTGTCAGTCCATGACCGAGCACGGTATTTTATTGTATAGTCATATATTAAAATTATATTCATTGTAACTTTTTTTTTTTTTTTTCCTGTCGTATCTTATAACTATTTAATACTGTGATTTCGTATTTCTTCGAATCACTGCAAGAACGAAACTATCAGTATATGGTTAAATATTTTATTACGTACTATTTGTTCATTTATGCATATTTAACAAAATAACATTTCATAAACTGTAAAAGACCTGTACGCAAAAAAAAAAAACAATTCTAATCTTATGGTATGATATGCTTAATGCTATATAAAATCTCCAATTAAATAGACTTTGTCCATCTATGACAAAGTATTTGCGATTCACTCTGGTGAAAATTAAATAACTTTGCTTTTGTTACTATTGTCACCATGATAGATTAAATTTGTATTCTCCACAAATGAGTGAATGACATCAATTTATAAGTGATACATCATATACACAATATTGATATATTGGCTACCGCAGAAGCATTTTTACCTTTTTCAAGCGAACTAGTTAACAACAATATTGATAGTGAGAGAGATTCGTTAACTAATATTTTCTCAGTATGTTGTTTAAGGTTTTTTATACACAAATTAAGAAAACACACAATTTTCATTTAATTTACCTCCTTTACATAAAAACATCATTAAGTAAAATAAATTCAACAAATAAGAAAACATACGGTAAAAAATATATATATATATATATATGGTAAAAAAATCAAATACATTTAATTATTGCATAAAAAGTTGAAAACATCACTTAAATAAAATAAAAACAAAAAATCCTTTAAACATGACTTAAAGTGATACGGAGGGAATACTATTTTGATGAGATAAGTGTACAAGTATAGAAATGATTTTTTTTTTTACAACAACGTTTTTCTTTTTACAATATCAAATTACAAACACTTGAATACATTATAAGCGTGTATGAATGTATGGGGCTTGGTAACGTGATTAAATGATCATGGAATGAGATGGGATTATCTAGTATTGTGCGTGCCTTGCTGGAAATGCAATCAGACGATGAATTAATAAATTATCATTTGATATATCAGATCTTTATTGATACTGTACTCTGTTCTCACATGACAAACTCATCGCTTCCCATAAAATTTGAATATTTAAACATTAATTGGTAACCATTAAAAAAAAAATAAGAAAAAATGTGATATTCCTTTTTATTCTTCAGTTTTTTTTACCATTTAAGAGTATTATAGTTGGACTTTGGACGATTGCTTTAGATTCGAAAATCTCTATGCTTAAATACTAGTACCAACTTGAATTATTCTCAGCTTTCCACTTTGAATGATTGTATATATTTGTATTCGATAGTACAAAGTCATTATGTAAAACATATCAACTAAGGAACAAAGAAATAGAACTCGTAAGTTGAATTCCCTTCAACGGTTTTTTTGCCATTAAATCTGTTGGTTTGTTCTGATCTCGAGGAGCCCAAATAAAACTGATCATCTCAAATTTATATGCCCAAACTGATCTCTAATTTCTCTTATCCAATTATGTACCGTGAAGTTCTTCAGAGATCCATTTGACAACTCCATTAGACAATTGTTATATCCAAAAAATATATATATATATTTTTTAAAAAATGTTTGTGTCTTATTAACTAGTCTTGTTCAAATGGGCTGTCAAAAAAAAAGAAGAGAGCCAATGAATGAAAAGGAGATGCAAGAAACAAATAAAGTTTTGTTATAAGTTGTACCACGACACCTCATTGGGCTGGATCTTAGTTGTAATATCCATATATATCTCCATCTCTAATGCATCACACCTCTTAAATAACACACCTAGCTGCTCTCTTCTAACAGCAGATAGAGTCACACCTCCAACAGGATGGTCAGACGGCAGATCCAGACGCCATCCAAATTCCTCTCTTGTAAAATCAAAACAGAGCAAGAAATCATCCACCTTCCATGAATTATTGTATACTTCCTCTTTAGCATAGAAGTAAGTATTTCCTTTCAAAGACACGCCGTGTGGTGGTAAGAATATATTCCAATCGGGAATGACATCAAGAACCTTCCATGAATTCGACTTAAAATCTTAGACTTCTTCGCACTCAAAAGTTCTATGCTTTACATTGCAGTCATACCTCAAGATTTTGTGGTTCTTGTTTTCATAATATCCGAGAGCATACCTATCTAAATTTTGGTTATCACTTCTGGGTACGACCCATTTGGTTTGCCCCAAACGCGGTTCCAAACCTAGTGTTGTCTTTAGTGACACATAACAATAAGTCAATAAGCCCTCACAGTAAAAGATGCTAAATATTACGACTCGACTGTTCTTACCTATTCTCTTAGTAGATGGATCAATGTTTTCGTCGTGGATTCCATGGAGATTGACGCTCAGAAAATAAACCCTAAAATCATACATCATGAACACCAGATATTTATTGCCTTGCTATACCAAGGTGCTTCTTTCTAAATCTTGGATCTTTCAATAAAGCATTCCATCTTCTGCAAGTGAATCTTACTGCTCTCAGAGATGTCAATGGAACCCTATAGAGTATCTCCTCTACCAAATCCTGCCGAATCGTCATTCTTCCAACCAGAAAAATTAGGGTTTTAACTTCACGCTTGCCCTATGTTTTATTTTGTATGGATCTCATAAATCTTATAGCTTAACGTAACACTGATCACCAAAATGGGCCTAAAAGTTAGCTTGGTGAGAAAAAGCCCATAAGATTACCACCGATCCACAGAAACAAAACCAAATCAAGCCAGACCAATAAACTACGGGACCCGTTACAGACTAAACCGGAATTAAACACGTTGTAACGAATGGTACGTTAGTTATTACGTGGTTGCGTGAAAGAGAAGAAGTCCCACGTGGCTAAGTCTTTGGGTGGCAAAAGTTTGCACGTTGCCTCTTTAACACATTTGCTTCTAACGTAAATCACTTTAATTTTTTTTGTTTATTTGGGGAATCACCCCTCCTGTAATAATATAATTTCACGAAATTGAACGCTTCTATATCAGTTAAACAAAATTTGGAGAAGAGATCATATGCCTATTTGAAATTAATCAATCGAACGTATAGATCGAAGATGTAATTAAATTAACTGATGAATGTTCGTCTGCTGCTTATTTACACGTGAATATACATAAACTCATGTATATGTGACTTTTTTCATTTTCCGACCAATAATGAGATCTAATTTGACTTGATTTAGACATGAAAATTGTTAGAAAAGTTGATGTATTTACCAAACAGGTGTTGATATTTTTGATTTGAGACCGGAAGAATGTCGTGATTAGTTTGACGGCTATGATTTAATCGCAAGACTCAAAACACGACCGTCGATTTTATAAGTAAACGATATCCCCACAAGTCACGGAGGCTGAGCCTTGAGCGTAGATGCTGACCTGGCACAAAAATGTTAAACTTGGCCACCAATTAAGACACGTGTCTTGTTTAGCTCCGTCGTCTTAAACCACGTGGCATATGTTTTTTTTTTGGCAGTGATGGTTCGTTCTTCTTCGAGAGTTCGTCGGTGTCCTTATCAAAAAAATGATTCTAGAATAAGAAAGAATTCGTGAAGAAATAAAAGTTGGCTATTTAGGCCTAGAAGCCGTGTAAAATGTATATGGAATGTCTATATTGTCCTTAATTAATAATATCAATTGCGATATATTTTTGCCCCCATATAATATGTTAGTTTAACGAAACTATTTTATATTTTTGCTCTCTCTGTTTTGTTATTTTGATGACTTTCCTTCATCAACGGACGTAAGTGTTTGTAAATACCTTTTTTTCTAAACGAGAAGAAAAAAAAAATTGGGATTCCCTCATCCGCAGATAGATTCATTGAATCAGAAAAAATCCCAACCAGACAAAAAAACCATTAGAATCCCACGGTGGATCCCACTTCCGACCATTCTTTGCAAATATTCTAAATATTATTTTATAAACGCAAATATAAATATTCCGAGATTATTATCACGAACTATAATCAAATTTTATTCGAAAAATTAGAATATTGTAATGAATCATTTGATCGAACAAAGTAACAGAAAATAGTTTATTTATAGTTGATAATCACAATGGATAACGACATATAATCATAGTAGTAATCTCTGGTTAAACAAAAGGGTAATTAAGTAAATTTGTAATGCTCAGTTTCGCCTCGATTGCTGGATTTAACGGGCGAATAAGAACACCCACCAACAAGGATAGATAGATTGGTTTCTTTCTTCGGAATCAAAAAGTAGAAGAAGAAGAAGAAAAATTCTCAATTTCTCTCTCAATCTCTCTCACAATCTCTTCATTTTCTATGATTTTTTAGATTTTCCCCTTTCAAATTTCGTGTTTTGGAATTGTATATACTTAGATCTACGATTTTTTTCTAGGAAAAGTTTCTTCGTTTCCTGAGAAATTGACGAAGCTTTGGAGTCAATTCCGAGATTTCAAAATCAGGTTTCCATTTTGATTTCTTGTTTCCGAATCAAAAACAGAGAGTTTCAATGGTGGTAGCAACGACCATAGCGCTTTACGCCAGTCCAGCGAGCACTGTATGCTCTACAGCTCACCAGATCAACGCTCATATCTCTTGTGATCTCGATCTAAACTCCAGATCTTCATCCGCGTCTTCTTCGACCGGTTCGCCGACTATCGGAGGTCTCTCTTTGCTTTTCTCCGGCGCATCTGTCAAATCATCATCGTCTTCTTCCGCATCATCGCACCCAACCGTAGGAGATGAATTAGCTTCAATACGCCATGATCGAAGCGAGGACCGGACCTTAAGCGGCTCCTTCTGTTATTCTCCGAGCAAATTCATCGGTTCTTCGTACCTAAAACGAGATCACCAAAGTCCTGTCTCGGTGCTTCATGGTCCTATCTCATCTAGCAACAGTCCTCCGATGAGAATTTCACGAGATCGGAACTTAGATGGTGGCTCTGCACTCCGTGTAGGATCTAGTAGATTGTTCAATGGTTTCGTCAGGAAAGCTATAGGCTCGTGTGTTGATTACGATACAGACTCTGCTCTTGTCGATGAGCAGCTACCGTTCACCATGGACGATGGTTTCGAAGGAGAAAGAAGACAACCATATGCTAGGGATTTGCTTAGACGTGCTCAATTGAAACACAAAATCTTTGAAGATGAATCTGTGATCAAAGCATTTTACGAAGCAGAGAAAGCTCATAGAGGACAGGTGTGTGAAGAAGAACTAAATCTTATAAATTCATCTCAATAATTTTGGTTTTGATTTTACTAATCGATGTGTTTGAATCAGATGAGAGCAAATGGCGATCCTTACCTGCAACATTGTGTTGAGACTGCAATGTTGTTGGCTGACATTGGAGCTAATTCGACAGTTGTTATAGCTGGAATTTTACATGATACTTTAGACGATTCGTTTATGAGCTATGATTATATTCTCAGAACTTTTGGATCAGGAGTTGCTGATCTTGTGGAAGGGGTAAGGAAAGAAAAAGCCATGAATGTGTTTTAGCTAAAGCTTGTTTAATGGTTGAGACTTGAGATTTAATTGAGTTCTGTCTTCTTATTGCATTAGGTGTCTAAGCTTAGCCAACTAAGTAAACTTGCTCGAGAAAACAATACGGCATGCAAAACCGTTGAAGCAGATCGTTTGCACACTATGTTTCTTGCAATGGCAGACGCGAGAGCTGTTCTTATAAAGTTAGCTGATCGGTTACATAACATGCTGACGCTCTATGCTTTGCCACCAGTGAAGCAGCAACGGTTTGCTAAAGAGACTCTGGAGATATTTGCGCCTTTGGCTAATCGTTTGGGAATCTCTAGCTGGAAAGTTGAGCTTGAAAATCTGTGTTTCAAGCATCTCTATCCTGATCAGCACCACGAGATGTCCGCTATGCTTGAGGATTCATTTGATGAAGCTATGATTACTTCCGCGATTGAGAAATTGGAGCACGCGCTTAAGAAAGAAGGCATTTCTTACCATGTTCTCTCTGGACGACACAAGAGCTTGTATAGTATCTACTGCAAGATGTTGAAGTAAGTTCTCATTTCCTCTTTATTCGAAAGTGCTTGTTGGTTTATCGGTTTCACTAAGATAATGGAGAGAACCAGAATACTGACACTTCATTTTATGTCAGGAAAAAGCTAACCATGGATGAAATTCATGACATTCATGGCTTACGTTTGATTGTTGACAATGAGAAAGATTGTTACAAGGCCTTAGGAGTAGTTCACAAGCTATGGTCTGAAGTTCCTGGAAAGCTGAAAGATTACATTTCTAATCCCAAGTTCAACGGGTGGGTTCTGCAAAGCAGTTGTAGCTTAAGATGATGCAGGCTTCTTCTTTCTCTAATTATCTAACTTTGGGCTTTTGGAATTCTAGGTACCAATCTTTGCATGCAGTAGTGATGGGTGATGGAACTATTCCGCTTGAAGTTCAAATACGGACAAAGGAGATGCATTTGCAAGCTGAATTTGGGTTTGCAGCTCACTGGAGATACAAGGAAGGTGACTGCAAACACTCATCATTTGTGCTTCAGATGGTTGAATGGGCAAGATGGGTTGTGACCTGGCATTTTGAAACCATGAGCAAAGACAGATCCTCGATCTGCTCTTCCGAGCCCTTGTGCAGTTTCCCGTCTCACGCTGAAGATTGTCCATTTTCTTATAAGCCTAATGGCAACCAAGAAGGACCAGTCTATGTCATTGTAATCGAAAATGACAAGGTTAGTTATGATTTGTAATCACCTTCAAATTATTCTCATTGAGGACGTTTCTTTGCTTGGAGTTATAATTTGATAAACCTGAAAATGTAGATGACTGTGCAAGAGTTTCCCGCGAATTCCACAGTTTCGGACCTGTTAAGCAGAGCAGGACCAGGGAGCTCGAGATGGTCAATGTACAGCATCCCGGCAAAGGAAGAGCTAAGGCCAAGACTAAACCAGACACCTGTAAGTGATCTGAAATGCAAGCTGAAGATGGGAGACGTGGTGGAGCTGACTCCAGCCATACCTGACAAGTCTCTGACTGAATACAGAGAGGAGATTCAGCGGATGTATGATCGAGGGCTTGCGTTTTCACGCCCTCACCGTGCAGCTGCTGGTACCATGGTTGGCTGGGGAAGCTAACAGATTCTCGTAATTGCCTTTTGTTTATGTATATTACTATAGTTGCATATATATATAGTAATGCTTCAGAAGATTTGTTGTACCTTTGGTATTGTCGATTCCCACACAACAGTGTATATATATTGCTCATATGTTCTACAAAAACCGACTCTAGTCATTAATATTTGATTCTCTTGCATTCTAATACTTGATACCACATATGGTCCGTAAAAATTGACTCTGGTCATTGATAATAATTCTGTTACATTCTACTTCTTGATACATAACATTATAGTCGTTTTGTCTATCTACTTATTGGGTCTTCTAGAGAGAGGGAAAGAGACTCTTTGAGGAGTTTGGCTTAAAAGGTCTGATGTTTGTTGTTGCTGTTGTTCTTGCGAGGACTCTGCAGGATCTGTCATTTCTTCATCATCCTCTGTTTCTTCAGGTTCTGTGGAAGCTGACTTCTTTGGTATCACAAGCTGGTAGTTTGGGCTCAGCAATGTGTCCTGTTCAGGTGGGAGCGGTACACCGGGTCCTGCTATCGATTTCGGCAAAGGGATCTTGTTCCTACTTGCAGCAAGTTCAAGCAGAACCTAAATCAAACATCCAAAAACAGAGGCATCGAGATTTAAAAATCAAACGACATGGATTTGGCAGACGAAAACATTTGAGGTTCTCAGTGATGCAACTTACGTGGCAAGAAGGTTACTGTTCACAATTCATAACTAAGGTGATATTTCCCTAATGATTCACATAGCAGTTACCAAATGACTCTGGTCATATCACATCTCTTTTCAGACAACAATCTCAAGAAAATGAAACAGAAGAAACAACAATGCATACCTCTCTTGGAGGTGGTTGTGAGAAGCTAAAATTAACTTTGGATTGAATAGCGAGCTTCACATCATCACAGTCAATGTTAGATTTGCTAGCATGCTCTGAGTAAACCTGAGCATCTGTCAACACTTCCACCACATACCGGTACCATAACTCCAGAAACTGGTGTATCACACGAGGCTCGTAGTCTTCCACACCCATTGACTTAAGCAGAGATTTTACAATCTTAGCGTCTCTAGGTACATCTTCTTCACCTTCTCCAGCCATGTTTTCCCTAAACAAACTCAAAAGTAAAGCCACAGAGTCAATTACGCACGTTCTAACACAGATTTGATGTTGCCAAACAACACAAGATTCAATCGAATCTCACAAGCAAACATCGTGAAACAGTAACAAACATAAATCCTCACATCCGAAAACGAAAATCTTAAATAACGAACAGATAATCAGAGAGATTGCTACTTAAAATCCGCACCATAGAGGAAGCATTTGAGCTTCTATATCAAATATATAAGAATTAGAGCTTCACGAAACAGAGAAAACGAAGATGGAGATATGAAAGACACAAATGGAGATTTTAACCTAGCTTCATTAAGAAGTTCCAAAACACAAGATTGTATACCATAAAGAGGCGATAAATACCTAGCGCAGAAACACGACGGAGGTTGATTAACGGCGGCGAGTAAAGGAATCGGCGACTAATCTCTCTCACTCTAGATCTGCTATTTATGGTTTTGGTTTGTAAATCTGATATAACGTTGAGGGTAAAACTGGAATTTATGTAAACGCTATTTATTTATTGCGTTTAGGGGTTCGGAGCAGCTGAAATGGGGTAATTTAGTCTTTTCTAGTTTACTCGTTGCAGAGGCCCATTAAAGACCCAAATTAGAACGAGCGTCGTATGTATATATCTTAAATTACCGATAATAGCCTCATCTCTCTCCCTCTTTACTTGTCCGTGTCTAGTACATTGTGTTTATGAAATTACCATTATGTCCACGCCGGAGCGTGCCCTCCTGAATCTCTTGACCGATATCGCTCTCTCCTTCGACGGCGCAATCCTCGGAGTAACCTTAGCTATTAGCGCCGTCAGTTCTGCTCTCAAGTATGCCTCTACCAACGCGGCGTTGAACAAGATCAAAGAAGCACCCGAAGTCTCCGTTGCCGACCTCCGATCACTGCTTCCGGCGTCTGAAGACAAATCTGAGACTAAAGATCACGGGACTAGCCATGATCAGCGAATCGTTGTGGTTCGCGGAGTCGTCAAACCGAAAATTTCCGGTGATGAGAGTCACAAGAACAACGTGTTAATCTCTCCGGAGACTGGAGATAAAGCTCTTATTATCCAGAGAACGCAAACTGTACGCATACTTAAACGCACCAATATGTTTGAACAGTTTTGTGAATTCGTCTGAATTTGCTGTATACAAATTGCAATTGACCTAAATTTTGTTTTATGTTTCTCTCAAAAGGCTTAACTTGGGTTAGGGTGAAGAGTTGGGATGACTTCTTCATGATTAGATTTTCATTGTGATTGATTAAGTTACCATCAAGATTATGTAATTTGGTGCTGCTGTGATCTCAGAAGGAAAATGTATGATTTGGGGGACAAGTGGAAGCCTTTCTAATGTCATCATTTTTGTTTACAGTATGTTTATAGTGGATGGAAGAGATTGTTCCAGTCAACTGGTTACCGGTTTATGTTGGAGAGATCTATGCCCAAACAAGGAGCTGATTTTATGAGAACGGTAAAGTCTGTCTGCCTCCACTCTTTATCAGCTTCAGAGCTTTCAACTTTGGCTCTATCCATGATCAAACTCGTTTTGATATATATATCCTTTGCTTTGTGCAGGTTCCATTTGTCATTGTTGGAAAGGATCAACAATCGCAGTCTAGTTTTCTCCTTGTTAACATGGATGGTTCAAGGCAACCTCTTCCGCTTACCACTGTGTATAATCGTTTGCAGCCTATTAATTCTTCGTTTCTTCAAGCCTTTTTGTTCCCCGAGTATCCTGTGAGTATATATTCAAAGAAATCTCTGGTTTTGAGAAACGATGGTTACTTGTTCTTGGCCACTTCCTTGCTAACTTTGTAATCTTTTCTCTTCCAAGGTCGGTCTGCTTGATGTAGAGAAGATTTTACCACCTGGGAAAGATATAACAGCTGTTGGTATCTGCAGTTTTAATAATGGAGTTCCTGAAATCAAATCGTGCCAAGATCTTCCTTATTTCTTGTGAGATTTTATCTGAATACTTTTCTCTCGTCAATGCCCAACTTATATATCTGCCTATATTCTAGCTCAAATTACTACTTCATCTTCTTCTTTTTGTTTTCTCAATCTGTTGACCATTTGACAATACTTAGTCCATTGTTGCAAAAAGGCTCTATTGCTGTTCATATATAAATCTTTTTTAATAATCTTTGCAGATCAGAGATGACCAAGGACAAGATGATAGAGGACCTTATGGAACAGACCAGCTTAATATTCTTGGGCAGTGTTATCTTGGGCATTGTGTCTGTTGGCATCCTTAGCTATGCTGCTGTCAGGTACTGGAGTTGTGAGAGATCAGATTTAGTTTTAGATTTGGGCAATGTTTTGATTCGAAATCTGTTTAACTGTCTTATCTTCAGGACCTGGAATAAATGGAAACTATGGAACCATCAGAGAGAGCCGCCACAGAGACCAAACGAACCCGTGGTCGATGATGAACCCGAAGATGCAGAAGAAATCCCAGATGGACAATTGTGTGTGATCTGCGTGACAAGAAGGAGAGGACCTGCGTTTATTCCCTGTGGACATGTAGTATGTTGCAGGCTATGTGCCTCAACCGTGGAACGAGAGTTAAACCCTAAGTGTCCAGTTTGTCTCCAGAGCATTAGGGGATCTATGCGTGTATATTACTCTTAATGACTCTGAATCTTCTCTCATTGTATCTAATAGGGTAATGCAATTTGTACTCTCAGAGAATCGGAAATTTTCAATTAACAAAATAGTTTGACAATGATTTGAAAGTTTTCAAGCCACTCTATATTAGAGTGAGAGATTGCAGAGGATATGAAAGCAAAGTTTTTAAAGGAAGAAATTTTGTAATGAAACGATAACAAAAAGTAGCCAAGGATGACTTCCCGTCATATATCATCACCAGTCGCAGGAGTTCTCCCTGAGCAAGATCCTTCTCAGGTGCCTCAAGTCCCTGACATGAGAGCTGAGACATGGTGTGTTGATGGATAACCTGAGAATCTGAACTGCGGGTTTTGGAACATGTTGATACGGTTTGAATTGGAGCTCGGTGTGATCGAACTAGACCCGATTCCGCTTCCACCACTGCGAGGGCTCTTAGAGAAATTATGTCCATTTGCCATTTGAGAAGAACAAAGTGAGTTTGATGATTCTTGAAGCTTCTTTGTATTGAGGAAACGTCCACCGGAGCCTCTAGCTCTCTTTAAAGCATGAAGATGGCGAGACTCATGAAGGTACGGCTACAGAAAAAGAAAAAAAACTTTGTTACTCACTCCCGAATTGCATCGAATCATCAAGGTCTTCTGAGTTAGTTTTCTCTGTCCCTCTTTGGTGTTTTAGGCAAAATGGGAAAGAGAAAAGATTCATACTTTACGGCATTTGATGAGTTTGTTCTGAGCTTCGAGTTTAGCACGATGCTTCCTGCGACGAAGGATCGCATGATACTGTTTCGCATTGACAAATATTGGTTCATTCTCTTGAATGTTATGAGGCAATGGCACTCTTGAAGAAACCAAACCCATCATCTCTAAATGTGGCAGCACCTGCACAACGATTTTCCAGTTAACCAACCAATGGGCCGCATCAATTCAGAATTGTGAAAGCGCAAGGCTTCACAGCATATTACCGTAGGTGTTGATGCATATTCAGGAGCCAAGAAACCATTGAAATGTGATGTTTCAGCACCTTGAAGAGACCAAGGTGTTTGACCAGAAGTAGGAGGAGGAAACACAGAATCTTGAGAAACCATCGATGAGGTGGTAGTTGACTTAGTATAACTTTCAATAGGCTTTCCCGGGTTTTCGATATACCCTGCATCAACCAAAGACAAGAAGAAACCCACAAAGATTTTTAGCCGTTTTCGACAATGCGACTAATGTTCAAAAATCAGTTAATTTATTTATTTGACCTAAGAGATTGGTATTAACAATGCTGCATCCATAACGGTTACGTTCTTTAAAGCTTGCAACTTCACCGCCGCCTGTTTCTCCCGTAGATTGTGTTGAGGATGAATCTTGATCTTGCAGCTGCAAACCCGAATGTGTAGACAACATCATATCCTTTGTCAAGCTGAAAGATTGAGATCCTTGAATATTTGAATTTGTTGGCATTGTGTTTCCCCAAGATGAAACTTTCCTTTGAAACACTTGCATTGTCTTCAAATCTTTACTTCAAAAAGCTAAATGTCCAAACCAACAAGTCCAGTCATGAGTCAACATTTTTTTTTTCATGATCCGCAAAATCAACAAACCCAAGAGAGAAATGAATCCAAAAAGATCATAAAAACCCATCCTAAACACACAGATTCCAGGTTCAATTACACAGTAAGACTGCTCAATGATCTGAAGGGTTTGTAAAGATTCAAACTTTGAACATGGCTAAAAACTTACAGAACATGCAAACCCCAAAAGCTTTTGCATAGAGAGTGAGAAGAGAAACAAAAATTGAAAGTTACAAATTTCTGGGTTTGGATAGAAGAATCAGCTCATCTTTCACGCGAACCTAGTAGAAATCAAATCTCTTTGAACTTACTGATCCAAGCAAACAGATTTTTCTCTCTCATCACTCAAAAATTGAGTATTTTCTATTACATCATCAGAAGTAAAAGTAGAGCAACCAAATCATAAACACACTACCAAATAAATTAAGCGAACAAGAGAGGGAGGGTGAGACCTTTGGTGTTTTGGATTTGGTAAAAGATGGAGAGAAAGAGAAGTTAAGTAATCAGCTTGAGATTATGATAATGATGATGATGCATGTCTCCTTCCTCAGAACATGGCTGTTTCTTCTCGCTCTCTCTCTTTCTCTCTCTTCCTCTGTCTTTGCAAATTGGGTATTGGCTATGGCTTAAAAGACTAATCTTGACTCCTTTTCACTTTATATGTTTTTTCTTCTCTCAACAAATACCAGTTTATTTTCACACACACAAAATATTAGTTAACGAATAGTTAATTACTTTTAATATATTTTCTTGTTTTCATTTCTAAATTTCTGCAGAGTTTGATATTTCTATTTATGGTAATTTTTCTTATATTTTTATTTATTTATATTGTTTATGTTTTAGAATTAAATGTATCTAATACAAACATGTGGCGCTTTTATAATTATCAAATTTGCCACGTGTTTAATTTTGTTAGAGAATTATATAGATTTATGTAGGCAACAATAGAAAAAAAATATAGTAAATATAAATAGAGAAGTTTACCTTAGCGACTTTTTCCACTTTTTCCACTGGAGTTCGACTATATGTAACTGTATATTTGTATTTATTGACAAAAAAATAATCGCTAGATATATATAAGGTAGAATGAATATAATATTAGGAGGAAAAATAGAATATAAGAAATATCAAAGCAAAAAAATAAAAAGTTTGGAAATATTGAAATGAAACCATTCTTGCAAACTGTTAAATATCTTGTGGTAAAAAAAAGTGGTATTTTTGTAAATGCCTCTTTGAGATTTTTGTTAGTAAAACTATATTTGAACTTTAAAACAGTGAAACTCAATGTTTTGCTTTGTGTAGTTTTTATGGAAAATGTTTCATCCATTTTAGAGATGTTTTACGCTTTTTTTTTGTTTTTTGTTTTTTGTTTTTTGTTTTTTGTTTTTTGTTTTTTTTGTCAACGATTACACTTTTATTTTTGTTTCATATTAGTGATGTTTTATATATTTCTATGCGATTATTTTCATGATATATTACAGGGTTCAAAGGTTTTAAATAAAATATAGAGGGTATTTTTAAGAATCATATTCCTACGTTGTTTCATAACAAATGTGCAGAATTCTTAAACATATTTTATAGATTATATAGTGAAAGATAGGTATTTAATCTAAACCTACTTTTTCATCTCTGTCTTATTGTGTAAGAAGGTTTGTTTTTTATTCAAAAGCAAAAGTTCAAGTGGAAGGTTGTCAATCTCTTTATAGCGCATTCAATATTTGCATTTAAGCGAATAAATTAAATATTTTATTCTTTTGTAGTTGGGGTAATTGAAATTTATTGCAAGTCAAGCAAAGCGAAGAGCCCTTTTTCAGTTTTCCTTTTTCACATTTCTTGATGCAACTTCCCCAACACAAACCAACGAATCGTAATTTGGTAGCTTCTTCTGCAGTATCTCTCTCCATTTAATCCACAACTCTGAATAGTAATTATAAGCAAGACAAAAAAAAAAAAAACATTAACAATATGTAAAAGAAAGAAAGTTAATATAGCAACATTTCTATATTTATTGGATAACTATTGTTAGTTCAATAAAATGATTTATTTAAAAACTAATCGGAGTGAAACAAGATTTTGGCTTTGAATGATGATTGTTTTGCAGCTGAGCAGTTCCAATTATAACAAAAATCTTTATATATATGTTTTTGTTATTATTGAAACCGCACTATACTTTTTTCATAGTTGTGCAGATTACTATTTGGAGAGGAGAATATATAACTTTGTTTGCTACGTATCTTATTTGTTTTAGAGAAAAGAAATGCGTAACTATCATGCTTCGAAAGAGGTTACAGGTGTTACTTCAAATATTATTATTATATCATCGAGAGAATCTAGAAGTTCTTAGAATCAATTATTTGCTTTAGCTATGTTTATAGACACTAGTTGCTATTTTAAAACACGAAAAAATCAAATTATGCGAAATCTCCCCTAACCGCAATAAGATTAGTAATGATTTTTTATACGAAAATACGAAGCATAAGACAAGACATGAGTAAACCCATTAATCTAATAATTCCAAATTCTAAACATCACGCTTTCAAGTCCAATCATACACACCACTTTGTCCCTACCATGTCTTAACACGTATACGTAAGATTGAACTACAATCGTTGATTTTTCTTTTAAATATATAAATTAGACGAAAAAGTATTTTTGCCTACCTAACCTGTTTTATTATATATATAAAAACTCAACACAGAATATGTCATACATCTAAAGATTAACGTTAAAAAAGAAATGAGATCAGCACGAATCTGTTGTAAAATCTAGTCTAATACCTAAACAAACTAAATCACCATCACATCAAATGTGTTCAATTATCCTCACAAGGAACCATCATACCATTCATCATTTTTTAAAAAAAAAAAAATTAAATAAAAATGAAAGATTCGGTGCTTGAAATAAAATAAAGTAAATTAATGGACCCATTCCATCAGAAGATTATTCTAGAGACCTTGTGCCACCATTCATGGTTTGGGACAAAAGCTAATAAGAGTCTCTTCCTTTATATGGCATCTCCTGCAAACAAACAAACAAAAAAAAAATCAAAGATGTCAGCATAATCTAACTCTTTCGAACATATTTTTTGTAGCTACACAAAGCCAGAATTATGAGGATAGTAAACCGGTTGGTATGGCGTTGGCGGCATGAACAAGACTGGTCTCTGCTGAGTAACCATCATCTGTTGTGGGTACTGTTTAATATTGATTCCAAGATTCAGTTTTACAATAGAGAGAAGGTGAAGAGTTTTTGAGTCATGGCTCTCTTATAGCAATAAACAAACCTGTGGACCATTTGAAGAATAATATGTTTGATTTGGACCAAGCTGTGGTGTATTATTATACATCATTGGTTGTTGTTGTCCAGGGAATGCTGCTCCCATCTGTCAATTTTCAATTTTGTGAATCAGAAACATGATATAAGCGTTATTTAGGCGTTGATCATTAAGAGTAGATAAAGAAGAAAGAAAAGTTACTCCGTATCGAAGATGTAATCCTGGCATCGGTGGAACAGGAGGGTAATAGAACGATCCGTCTGGGACTGGAGATTGAGGGCGTGTAGCTGATGGAGATGGTTTGAAACTCTTTGCATTTGGGTTCAGTTTAAATTCCTGATCAGACCTTCGTTAGTAAGAGATTACAGTATTAACTATTAAGGAGAAGTTAGATGATACCCTAAGCACCAGGAAATAAAAAACCTTAGCATTTGGGTTGAGTGTAGACTTTTCTGAAGATAAAGAACCAATTGAAGAGCTTGGTGATAGTATTGGACGATTTGTTGCTGGTGAAGCTGCAGAGTTTTCTGAATTTCTAGAAATGGAGCTTCCAGGCCACCCACAAGAGCTCTCCGATTTTGCTCTGTCAGAGAGTGGACAGAGTCCTCCATCAGTGAAACTTGGCCTCTCAGACGATGGTGCATCTTCATTGATATTTTGAGGTAGCATGAAAATACTTAGTTGGAAATTCAATGGGTATCAACATTTTAGTTGAAAAGGGAGTAGATAACACAATAAGCTGAAGTTGCACATACCTTCAAGACCAGACACTGATTCCTCGGATGGCTGTGTTCATACAGATTGAAGCCAACAGAACAGTATTATACGTAATGGAATATTATGCAAATGCCAAATGCAATCAAGAGTAGATGCGTCAAAAGAGTTTAAACTTACCTTTTTATAATGGGAAGCCCCTAGGAATTTGCTGATTCTTTGCTCACCAAGCTGGCTCTCATTCCTGTCAGAATGAGCTTTCAGAAACTTATAGTTCAATGAAAGATATTTTGAACAATAAAATGTATGTATATTCCAAGGAAAAAAGACCTGATATTTCCTCTAACAGGAAAATCTTTGGATGGCTGTTCGGACATAAGCGGGTGAGTATGCTTATTTGAGTTCGACCAGCTCTGATCTATAATTTTGTTATTCCGTAATTGCAGGCTGTCACCCTGTCGGACAAAAAATGGCAATATCACCGATGATTCGCCTAGAAACTACTACCAGTGAAGAACTCAACCATACCCATGATCCTTTACAGACCTTGCCAGTTGAAGCAGGTTTCTTGCCATCAGAAACAGATGAGTCACCAAAAGTCAAATTGTTGCAGCCATCGAACAATATGTCTTCTTCTTCTTCCTCTTCGTAACATGTATCATCAAATCTATTAAGCGTACAGACCGATGAGTATTTGGTTTCCTCATCAATATCAAACTTTCCACTAAGCTGAAGCCCTCTTTCCTGTGTAAGATGATTGCATGCATGAACCATTAGAAGGTAGATATGGTACAACGATGTAAAGTAAAATTCAAGTGGCACATAAGACATCTGTCATTCACCTCTGCTATGTGAAGATCTCGGGTATTCTCACCCACAATCTCTCTCGCAATCCTCAAGGCTTGCTCTTCTAGCTCCCTCGTTCCAGGACCTCTCTCAAGTTTTGTGGTATACAGTTCCTCATCAAAAGTGCTTGTTACTCCAAATAATGTCTCATTGACCTCAAACTGATTCCAGCCCCTATGATATCATCACGTATAAGATATGTTATGAGAGGTGTCGTTCAGCCCAGAGTGTACATGATGAAAGAATGAGATGTAAAACCTTTTTTGTATTCAATTTACTAAGTAAAATGATGTTTGTTTGAAAATTAAATGTATTCTACTTTATTTATATTTTATATGAGTAAAAATTAAATTTAAAACAAAGAAAATAGAAAATTTTAGAAACTGCAGGCGCATTAGCGGCCCACCCCGCCAAATCCCGCATACTGGTTTAACCTACTGCAGGGCGGTTTAGGCCGCTTTTACATCCTAACCAACCAATGGGAGGAATTAAACCGAGATAAATAAATACATGGCTACCTGTTAGAGTTAAGAATCACGATCCAGAATAAAACACAAAACTCTCTTTATTAAAAAAGAATCATAACAAGAACAGAAATGATAAATAACTATGTCGTCTCCCTGAGCCTAATCCGATACAACCTCCAAAGCACTCTCTAGCTTATAGATCGTAAAAGTAAACACTCGAGGAAAAGGAAATAGAGAAATAGAAATACTAAACAGTTTCTAAATCAGAAATTATAAATCCTAATAAATAGGTAAATATCCTACTTTAAAGAACAAAGTCACTACCTCTTCCAAGGATCATCAAACACATTCTCCAGATCTGAACAGTCTGGAACATCTTCATCAGGTACCCAAGGTTTCAGCTCTCTTTCCAAATCAACATTATAAAACTGTGATATCAGAGAGTCTGTCAACAGCTCTAAAGGTTTCTCGCACGGACTAGAATTTGAGACGTTATTGCTGGATACAGGAAGGTCCTAACACAGAGACCAATGACAAGAGAATAACAATGTCAAAACACAAAGTAGTCTTTCTAATATTCTCTAGTCCCTTGACATGAACATAAAAACCCAGTCCCATCTGCAGGAAAAGAGTACACACCTTCGCTATAACTTGCACAAGTTCGTCAGCAGGGATAATGAATAGCTTTGAAGGTGGCTTGCTGACAAGCGGAGAACGGGATTTTGTTCCTCGTGAACCCCTAATCAAGCATGCCATTTTCAAAATAATTCCTGAAAGTTTCAAAGCAGTTTGTAAGTGGCCAAAAAAGTGACCTCTTCTTATATTATATCACATTTCAAAGGAACAAACTGGTTCCCATTCAGAGCCTTACCAAAATCCTTCTCCACATTAGCAGTATGAAATATGCCACTGTAAACGGATCCATTTTTTAGGTGAACTTCTACCTGATGTCCAATCTTACAAGAAGTGAAATACAATAACTGCTCGTGAGAAGGGGTATCTACACTTCCAGCTTTCCCACCGTTCTCTGTACATATGTATCAACAAATAAGAGAATGCAGAACAAGATGTTAGTGCTAGATCAGAATAAAGATATACATGTATATATCTATAAATATATATACAATACCTGTATTGTTCACAGACGGCTGTGCCTTATTCACCCCTGTCTCTTTTTCAACTATTCTGTGTGGAAATCCATTGGACGAAGAGTTCGAGTGAAGACCCGGCTTCATAGTTGCCTTATCCTGTTGAAGTGAAAAAAGAAACAGGATATATGGATAAAGTGACTGCTCAATAAGATGATCAAGATAACTGTACAAAATCAATTAAACTTTATGTTTTATTTGTCAGGTCTCATGGAACGATGAGCCTAATATGCATACTGGCCTCCAATTTTCATTCTTGCCGGCATGAAACTCCTTTTAAATTTCTAAGTGCGATCTAACAGTTATATATATTTTTAGATCAAATGTCACAGTCAAGTCCATACATCAATCTACTTAAATAAAACCATATTACTAGGGGTTAGTCAGCTAAAAACTATAAAGAGAAGTAACGTGACAGTTCTGCAAGTTCGGCAGGAAAAGAAGTATGCTATGAAATGGAAATGAACTGCAGAGCTGAAACCATAAAGTAACTTCGATTGTGAGCCATGGGAACAACAAAAAAAAAAACTGCCCATAACATGTAATTTGGTAGCCAATGTTCCAGAATGTAGGGGTAAAAAGCATAAAACTGGAAAATTGGTGTTCTATCCCCTAACCAAGCATTTGAAACCCATAACTATTCTGTAATGAGAAATGCAGATTAAAAGGTTGTAATACATTGAACGTGATTCAATGTTACGAAACACACAAAATTGACTTCATACATCAAACAACGAAATCATACTCACAGCTCTAAAGAACAAATAACATAAAAAAAAGGCCAAAACAAAAAATCCAAAACACATATTGTATTTTTGAAAAATACATTAAAGCAGAAAAACAAGACAACGTATGCAACCCTAGCAAAAATCTCCAATACATACGAATTTGTAATAGTCAGTGCACCAATAGAAACCCTAAATCAACGAACTGAATCACCAAATTCTCAAAATTTGCCACAAGTTCCGCAGGAAAAAAGTAAAAGCTGAAGGCAACAAAATCAGAATCTGAATATAACAGAAACTTGAGAAAAATGATATTTACCTCAATAAGCTGAAATCAACAACAGCCTTCAAAACAATGCTACGAGGAAACCACGACGACTACGATAATTTCCGTCGCGGCGAATTAGGGTTTTCGGAGAGAGTTAGGGTTTACAGGCGAGTTTCGGAGAGAATCGCGGTAAACGAGTCAACAAAAAATCTCCACAGAAGAGATTTTGATTTGATCCTTTTTTCTTTTTTTTGCAATTAGCAAATTGAGGGAAGAAAATAAGAACAGATCGGTTCAGTTGTAATATACGACGCGAGGGTATGATCACCTGCGGAAGAGCGTATGATTAAGTTATTGGGCCTTTTCTTATGATCCGTTTAAACTTGTTTGCTTTCATATGATAGTTTTGACTTGTGACCACTCCAAATTAGAATCCTTCACAATTTCGGTTTTACAAAAGTTAAATTTGTATAAAATTAATTTAGCCACATTAACATCTTGGATAATTATTCCAAGATAATTATATCTTTAACAATTTATCTCGAATTTTTCTGAATATATCTAAAGATATCCAATTATTTGTTTATTGAAAATTTTAATTATTATTTTCTTATAAGTGTTAAAATATAAAAATCTAAATTTCATGGCCATTAGCAATTCAAACATGAATAATTTTCACATTAAACAAAAGTAACCTCTATGTTAACTTTTGAGAAGGCATGATATGCTTTGCTTGATGACGTGGAAGTTGTACTTGGAGTTTTGATAAAACTCATAATTAATCTAAAGGCTTAAACTTTCAAGGAGAAGAAAAGGGTCGGTAGAAGTATTGTGAGGTGTAATGTAGGTGGGGCACAATTCTATAAAACTTATATTATAATCATAGCTTTTAGAGAATTAAAACGTTAAGGCTTAGTTGCACGCTCTATCATTATAGTTCATCGTTTAGACTTTAGAGCAATCATTTCACCCCTTTTATCAAATTTTTTTTAAAAAAACAAAAATAATATTTTGAGTCACCATAAAGCTAAGCATATAGACTAATGCGATTGGCGTTAACAGAAGACTGATGTGTTAATAAATTATTTGTGTATTCATACACTTTACAAAATACTCACTTAGGATGTAGAGATATCAATGACCGAGACATTTTGCCTAATAATTGTTACTAGTGTCGTCGTTGTATCAGATAGTGTGAGTGTGTAAGTTTAGTTGACAGAATTAGGAATGATAAAATTATTGGCCAATGTTTGTATATAATTGGTTGTCTACATCATAATTTTTTTCTTTCGCATTGTTAGAGATTATTGAAGAGCAAATAAACACACACCATAGAAAATAAAAGGTGTTTCGATGAACCTTTAAAGTTCAATGTCGAATATAGTACTTGATTTTGAATAGTGAAGTAAACGATCAAATGATTTTAAGTATATGTTTATTGAGTTTTCGCATCTAGTTATCGTTAAGTGTAAATAAGGAATGTTAACTTTTATCTTTTCAATTTAGATATCATAATGTTATTTAGTGTGGGCGATGAGAAGCATGATTGCAGAAAAAAAAACTGATATTATTTTGGCCGAAATTTGAGATATATTTGGAAGAAATAGAAAAAAATAAGGAAGTTTTTCTCGTGTTTTACTATTTTCTTTGTTCCTCGTAATATTAATGTTAAAGTCGATCTGTTAGCATGGAATGCTGGTGTTTATTCGCATTATATCATGTATGTAAACAATATTCATCCTACTTGGTTCTTTGAACCACTTGTGAGTCTTATTAAAGTATAACGGTATAGTTACTCATTGTAACATGATTGGTCATTACATGATAAATAAAATTTATCTCTAACCAATATACATGTTATAGAAGTTAGAATAAACATTTCACAATGCAAAACAAGGAACTGTGAATTTTAAAAGTTGGAAAATAAATTTGATCGATTAATGTAGGTCTGAAGCAAGCAAGTAAATCAATCTAACATCTTTTTTAATCTAAATACTGTCTCTACCTTTTTTTTTAACATTTAAAATCATAAGCAAAAAAGGGTAAAATAATAGTCCCAATATTTTGAATGATGTTATAGATCAGTAACGGTAATTATTCAACAGTGCAGTTAATAATTTTCCGTTGTGTACATGTTTTTTTTTTTTTTTTGGTTATCTTTAGACATAAAAATTGAAAAATCAATTATTAATATTATATAAAGAATCATAAAGATGATACCACGAAAAGAAATCTAGAAAAAGAAAGTGGCATGTGGCACAGAGGATCAATAAGAAACACAGTAGACCACACTCTTCGTGTTTTGCAGTGTCCAACGAACTCAAAGCCCAAATCTCAAAGCTTTTTTACCCTTTTCCCCAAATCCGCAGATTCTGCTTCTTCAGCATTGTGTTTCTACAGTGAGAGAGAGAGAGAAAGATCGATACTTGATACTGTAGTATCTCCCACTCATTCTCTCTGTAGCTTTGAACCAGACGAAGAAGCAAGAGAGAGAGAGATAAAGAGAGTTTAATGCGAATTTATGGGTTTGATCTACAGATCTGTGTGCCCTAATTTGTCTCTGGCGTAACGGTCATATTTAACCGATTTCAATTTGAGCTCTTCATCGCTAAGTTTCTGTGATCTCGGAGCTCTTGCAAGTGTAAGTCTTTTTTTGCCTCTTTGTATCTGCACTGTGCAAGAATTGTGATTTTGAGTTTGGAGTTTTCTTAATTCCCAGATTTGATCTGGGTTTTGCTTAAAATGTGATTTTGGTTTATGGATTGATCTCAGGAATGTTTAGGGTTCGTGTAGTGTGAAAGAGAGGAAGAGATGCTGACGTGTATAGCGTGCACAAAGCAGCTTAACACCAACAATGGCGGATCTACTCAACAAGAAGATGAAGAAGATGGAGTTATTGGGACCCCCAGGACTAAGCAGGCGATTAAATCACTGACGTCACAGGTAGATGAATCTTTCTTCTGAGTTCACTTTCATGTATTGTGTTTGGTTGGAAGGGAAAATACGAATGGCGGGACCATCCTAGTTTCGTTGTTGGTTTCTGTTTGGAGCTAAGAACCAAAAAAAACATGTTAAAGCATGATTTGGTAGAGACTTGACTCCTGGTCTTCATCTATATTTATCTTCTTGGTTATGAGTTTGATTAAGAAATTTTTCAAACATTTCCTATGAAAATGTCAATTACTATCTTATCTATAATTTTCTCAAAGCATGTGACTCTTGTATTTATGTGACTACTGTTTCATTCAGCTAAAAGACATGGCAGTAAAGGCTTCAGGGGCATACAAAAACTGCAAACCATGTTCTGGGACATCAAACCGGAATCAGAACCGAAACTATGCTGATTCAGATGCTGCTTCGGATTCTGGAAGATTCCATTATGCATACCAGAGAGCTGGGACGGCTAGCTCAACTCCAAGGATTTGGGGGAAGGAAATGGAGTCCAGGTTAAAAGGGCTTTCCAGTGAAGAAGGTACACCTACGTCCATGAGTGGCCGAACAGAATCCATAGTGTTCATGGAGGAGGACGAGGCCAAGGAATGGGTTGCGCAAGTGGAGCCTGGAGTTCTCATCACATTTGTTTCATTGCCTCAGGGAGGGAATGATCTAAAGAGGATCCGGTTCAGGTAATTGTTTCTAGCCAATATTGAATTGAATATACTGTTGTGTGTTTTACCAATTGATCTGCTTTTGCTATATTATTACAGCGTGATAGGTTTTACTTCTTGATCTGATTAATTTTCTTGTCACATCCATGAGTAGTACAAATTGTGAGGATATTATTTGCAGAACTACTTTATCGGGAACTGTTGCTACTTGTATTTTTGCTGAGTTAATTGAAGTCCAGATGACCCTGAGCTTAAGAAGCCTTTGTCTGTCAATGGTTTTCAAGCTACTGTTGAAACTAAGAAACACTAGGCTCCATATTACTGAGACTAGCTTCTGTTGTGGTGCCGTCAAAAATGGATAGTTTGGCCCCAGAATTGGTATCTCTAGCTTTTGGGGATTCTTTGTATTATGCAGATACTGAGTTTTTGTGTTACATGTCAGACATGTTCCCCTTTGTTGCTAAGCTAACAAGAGTTTGACTGATTTGAGGCTAGATGGTGATGTTTTAAAATTGCTACTTCTTGCAGTCGTGAGATGTTCAATAAATGGCAAGCTCAAAGATGGTGGGCAGAGAATTTCGAGAAGGTTATGGAGTTATACAACGTGCAGCAGTTCAATCAGCAGAGTGTGCCGCTTCCAACTCCTCCTGTATCCGAAGATGGGGTAATGATATTTCACTATTGAACACGCAAATTTATTAATTGACTATCACAACCAAAGCTTTATGCGTTTTATCTCTCTTTGGGTTATACAATGTCAACTTTAAGCTTCAATAATCAAAATCATGTACTTAGGTCCTAAATAGATTATTTGGAACAACCTTTTTGTGCCAGGGCTCGCAGATCCAGTCCGCAAAGGACAGTCCTGTAACTCCACCCCTGGACAGAGAGCGACCTCGCAGCAATATTCCAGGCTCTTCTGGTATTGCTTCAACAACAAAGCTCTCTAGCATCAGTGGAACCAAGACTGAAACATCATCAATTGATGGTTCTGCTAGAAGTAGCTCAGTAGATCGATCCGAGGAGGTCTCGGTGAGTAACGCAAGCGACATGGAAAGTGAATGGGTAGAACAAGATGAGCCTGGTATTTACATTACTATCAGATCTTTACCAGATGGTAATCGCGAGCTTAGACGCGTTCGATTCAGGTATATAACACAAAAACCTATTGCTATATCACATACCACTTTCCTTTCTCAACATTGAGACAATGTTTGTTTTATTTTGTAGCCGAGACAAGTTTGGGGAAACACATGCGAGGTTATGGTGGGAACAGAACAGAGCTCGGATACAACAGCAATACTTGTGACTTGATAGATTTACTAAGTGGAGGAGCCACAAGACAAAGAACAACAACAAAAGACTTTATTAACAAAGACACTTTTTTTCTTTATAGTTTTTAACTTAAACAAAAGCTAAACAAAGACTTTCTAGTTTCTTCTCAATAACCTTGCTTCGTGTTAGATATTATTAAATTCAACTAGATAGATCGATGTTTCGGATTTCATTTCTGATTTGATATTTTATTAAATTTTATAATGGTTATGCGATTTCATTTATTTTTAGAGACCTAATTCTAAAAGACAAAAGTTATGCCTCTCGATAAGGTTTCTTTTGATTATATAAAGTACAAAATTAGTCTTTAATAGGAATTAACATGAAAAGGGTGAAATATGCTATAAGAAATGAATAATAAGTTTAAATTCAAAATTCAAATCATCAAATGGAAAAAAAATGATTTATCATTTGGAGATTCAAATCTAGATGAAGTGTAAATTTGGAAATGTATATGTCCCTAATCCGCATAATGATGAGTATGTTTCTGATATCTAACAATTTGGGTTTGCCAGTTTACCTTTAGCAATCTAAAGTTTTATTTAGTTTCTTTCTTTGACACAAGGCCAAGACTTCTGAAATTTGGATGCAAAACTCAAGAAATCTTTCAGGTTTTCAGTGTTTCCTCCTTATTACAACATGGCTGGACAAACACCTCACGGTGTGCTTATTTGTCACGCCACAGCCTGGTCCAATGGCGAATGCACACCATATGGGGCTTGGACTTGGTGGTAACGCTGGGGTCGAGGTTGTTCCATCTCCTTCTCCAGTTAGAGTCAGTGCTATCAGCAACCACAGCTTGGTCATCTTAACTGGCCAGCAAACTTCTGAACAAAATCTAACATGCTTACTTGTTGAGTGAATCGTAACAAACAACCCAAAGAAAATATTTTGTTAATCTTGTGAAACGGCCAAACTCTACTTATTCCTTTATATTCAATGCATAAATGTCTCAGTTCTCTATGAATCTCTCTCCTTCTACAGAGTGCTTCAGTATCGAATCTTCGAAGGCAGGACACAACATAGTTTAATTATCTAGGCCAGGTAATGCGTCCTGTCTCTATTAAGTCAAAATCAATTGGGAAAAGCAGGAAGAGAATTTTATAATGCATGTGCTTGGTCGTTTTAGTGTTTTGCTTCTTTTGGAACACCCTGTTCTTTTCGCCATGAGAGGGTTTTGGGGATTTGGGGTGAGAGTTACTGTTGTTTTAAGTGATGTTTCATAGAAAAGATTGTGTTGTCATTGTTCTTCTTTGAGTTCTGTGTCATTCTTTTGTGTGCTTTTCTTGGGATCCCCAACACATTTCTTTCGTATACTCTCCCGGATTTTCATAAAAAACATTGGTTCTTGAGCTTGACCCAACTTTCTTCTGCACTAAGAATATGAACGCCACTTTTAAGCAAACATCGTTAGTTCATGAGTTGATTAACTTCTTGATTACTTTGGTTTCTTTTTGTATAACATTGCACACTAAATGATTATGGCAACATGCCAAGAAGAATCTAATTGATGATGTTGTTGACATTTATGGAAAATTAGGAGTTAGTTTAAGAAAATGGTCTAGAATCTTAATCAAGTGCCTATTTGTTTCCTCTTTTTTTTTTTTTACCCTTTTGATAAATGATTGATCTCTATGGGCTTCTAGTTTCTCGCCTTTAAGTGATTTGGAGTAACTAATACTCTTTTTGTTTCATCTTTCACCTAAATGTTCATTAATTGTTTTCTTGTCTTTAATGATATAGGTTCATAGGAGTCAAAGCCATCAATAAGACTTAATCTATTTGTTTTAGCAAAAAGAAATTGTTTCAAAATATAAAAGTTTCACATTTATCAATATATTTAATTGTCATTTTATGTCTATTTTATCCTTGATAAAAAAATATTTAAATCAATTAATTTGTGTTTTTTATTTTAACAAAAAAACATGTTCTTGTTTGTAAAAGTTAAGATTAAAATAGATATTTCATTTGATTCATTAAATATTGTGCGGTTAAAACTCTTACATCATGGATTATTATGTATTGGAAGCAAGGATTGACAATAGAGTATTTGAGAATCCTAAGATTTGTTGAGTTTATAAATTATATTTTACTCAAAAATGGTTGAGAGGCCTATAGAATAGGGTTCATGAGTTAGGGTTTAGAATTAGACTAGGTGACATTATCTTTAGATAATGAAGTCTTTTTTTAGCAGATAATGACTGGAAATTAGGCTCTACGTGACCCTATCTTCTTTATGTAAATCAAGCTTAAAATGGAAAATTAAGTCTCATACAGTCGTAACTATTAAATTTCTCTTAAATTAAGTAGACAGTGTCATGATTGGTTTGGTAATTATAGACCCCTAACATTTAAACCCTTTATTTGTTGAAATTTTCTTATGAATTTTTATAATTTGTCTCTCAAGTTATCAAAATGGAATCTCTTTTACTGCATGCACAAACTCAATATAATGACAAACTGTCATTTTCTTATAACAGCAGTCCATACATGCGTGCGAACTCTGCAACTCAGAATTTTGTGTGTTTCCAATAAATATGAAGAAAAATATTATAGATCAGCAGAGCATAGAATTATAGAGGAAAATCAATGAAATTTATAGTTCTTTAATACAAACATATATATAGGTATTATTCATGCTAAATATATTACTTTCTGCAAATGGAAGAGAGAAATTATCTGAAATAAGTGAATATGAATATGAATATGAAGTTCTTGTGTTTTAAGCATGTTTAATGTACTTGTGCACGTTAAGCACATATCTTAAGATAATACTTGTTTAGAATTTAATATCGTTTCGTTTTATCTAAGACAGGAATACGAAAATATATATAATTGTCTGTTTGTTTATATAAAAGCTAAGTAACGATTACTAAACATTTTAGCAAAAAAAAAAAAAGCCAAGTAACGAACAGCAAAAGTGTACGAGGATGGGTCCAGTTAAAAAGAAGGTGTCATGAGTGGGAAGTTTCGTGGATTCGAAGGGATGATCATTTTACATTTATTTTTTTTATATAAACTAATTTATTTGACAAGAAAAAAAAACTAATTTATTTGACAGAATTTTCAAATTTGCCAGAAATAGTTATACATTGTTTTTGACAAAATAATTATCATATCTAAAAGTTAGCAATCTCCCTCATGTATGTCTAATTTACTTCGGATATGTAGTTTTTAGCTCTCTCACTTGACATGTTAAATGCTGGAATTAATGGCCAACCATCTCGGACGTACACATCTGAATTTGTAAAAAGTTATTCCATTTCTTTATATATATAAAAAAGGATTTATCAATCAAACATTTGGAATAATTCAAACTCTTATCAAAACTCAAATCATCCCAAATGGTTATCATTTATCTCTATTTCTAGTTTTTTTCTTTTGTCAGCCAGCCCCAATGTACATAATAGAAAACATCTTAAGACTTAGCCCACGAGAGTAATCATTTAGCTAATGAGCACCATTTAACTTTTTGAACATGCTCTCATTCTTAACTAATATTGTTTCCATTTTCGTTTTATTTTAATCTAAAAAGTTATCTCAACCAGAAAAAAAGTTAATACAAATTGACGATTAAATTTGTTTAATATTAAATGTATATTATAAACGAACAGTACGAATACGCGTAACGCATGCAAGGTGTATCATTAGTATTATTATTATAGTTTTTATTTTTTTATTTTTTTTAAATATTATATTAAAGATTGGGATTGGACATACTATTTACAAAAGAGATTGCGGCTAAAAGTGGAAAATAATACATAAAAGCTATATCTGTTAGCTAACTGTATTTAATTCAATCAGTACTGATTGAATTAAATACTTCTATAGTACACTTTTATCTGAGTTAATCGTTTAACCTATATATATACACATGTTTGATTGACATAGAATTTCTTATACTTGTCCCAAAAATAAGACATAATTATTTTTAATGCAGACTCGTTAAGATTCTCCATATATCAAGTACGAGTTAGTGTGGTAAATTCATAATTATCAATTAAGATGCATAACAGAATAACAATTAATTTAATTAACATATGATCAAAAGGGAACGATAAAGGTGAAAGAAATTGGGGAACATAGAATGATTTTAAAGTATGGTCATGTGGTGAAAATTAATAATTACTTTTGGAGAAATAAAAGACAAGATAGAGATTTTAACAGTGAAGACGATCAAAGTGGATAGCTCCATAATATGTTGAATTTTTAAATTTCTATAAAATCAACTTTAAATTTTTCGAGTGTTCATAAAATTTTAAATACTCACATCATCGAATCTATTCCATAGTGTGTTAAGCTATAGATATTATTTTACTATACATTATAAAATATATACTCCTTCTAATGCAATAAAGCATGTAATTATTAATTTGATAGATAAATAATATGTCTTATAATGTCGGTTTACATACCAAATTATCGCCATTGCTTTGTTAGCTCATTGTTATGTCGTACTAATTAACAGTAGCAAAGAAATTTCATGTATTTTCTGTCCAAAACAATTAACATGAAAAGGACCCTCAAAATAGGTTGGCAAAAGAAAATACCCTAAAGACCTAAACATGACAAATTATGAGGTTCAAACTTTGTAATGTAATTTTCTGTTTAAATTATCCATTTTTCGTATGCTTTTCATTCTTCATATATATATATATGGCAAATGACGATAAAATTGAATGACTTTTAATTAATTCGCCTCATCTAGGCCATAAATTAAACATTATCACTAAATTGTTGTACTTTCCAACAATAATTTCTACTCCAGGTAATACTATTAATATTAAACGTAACTACCAGGTAAAAGCCTAACTAAAAAGCAACGAAATTGACTGAAGAAGACTCGAATTTCAGTGATGCTATACTACGTATTTCGCCATTGGACTATATTATTATGTATGTTACATAATAATTCGCATTTTCGTCTAGGGTTTTTAAAAACAAATAGAAAATATATAATCATATAAACTATACAATCAACAACAAATCGAGATGCTGAAAAAAAAAATCGAAATCGAGATAAACGCCCTAGTTCAATCTAAAAATAAAAATTAAGTGTTTCTTACAAACAAAAAAAAAGAAAAAAAGAAACCATTGGAATATCCAACAAAAATGACGAGTCTATTTATTGAAGATTATGATTATGTAGTTGACAGATTTAGCATAGTAGAGTTCAAAAAAAAGATTCGAGTATTTTTATTAAGATTTCGATCATGGTTAGCGACTTAGATGATTTAGATAATAACATATTAAGCTTTTTACAAAGTTTATAGAGTAGTTTAGATTTCGGTTTATGATTATTAATAATATGTGTGTTTATGATCAATGTCTAATTCAGTACTCTCCAAAAAATGTATATTACATGAAAACATTAATTTAATAAACAAACTTTTCTAAAAGTAATTGCAATGAAACGGTGTAGCAAGGTAGTGGCTTGCAACATAATTTCTGTTCATGAGAAGTGTTTGGGTGTTGGTGTTAGGTCAAATTATGTGACTGATTGAGCCTCCTAGCCGCATTACTTGACTATTCATTCTCTAGAGTCTTTCTTTTAACCATTTTTGTTTCACATCACAGCATTTACATTTGTTCTTTCTTTTTTTGCCCACTTATATAAAATTCTAAAGCAAATCCTATATCTATTGTCCTAGGGTTTCTAAATATTTTCTTTTATAACTTTTTTGTCCCTTTGCCCTAGCTTTTTGACAAATTGCTTCCGTTTTGGTTGTGCATTTTTCACAGCATGCAATATATACTGGATTTTCTACCTTTTTATTGTAGAATGTACATCAATTATTTTTTAATATATACGGAAATTCTAAATAGATTATTGGAGCTTCAAACTTTTAACTACTATACGATATTAGAAAACTATTGTAGCAGAAATAAATGTTCGAGAATTGAATATATTATACCTAAACTTCTCAACGTAATGTAAATGACAACGACAACAATGCTGTGTAATTACTAATTACTAATTCCAGTATTTAACAATTTATCAATTGAACGTACGAATATAAAATTACGAAAGGAAAAGCTGTAATGGACCCAAGTATCAATATTGGATTTGCCGTTATGAATCAACGATTTATATTTCTTTTGTGTTATAAAATTACATGTACAAACTTTTTTTTTTTTGTTGTTGTTTCTAAAAAGAAAGACTTGCCATGAGACATAAAAAAAGACTTGTCACATAAACATCTTTTTAAGTAGGGAGAAACCAGACTTTAACTCTAACTAAGTAGTCATGAGTGACAGAGGTTTATAACGATTAGTGTTATTGACGTGTCAATTTAAGTTTGTGAGTTGTATTATACAACTTGTATATGACAAAATAAAATAAAATATATAGTGATAAATATGAACATTGTGTAATTAGAAAATTACTAGAAAACGAGATAGTTTGTTTTTTAGTTATATCGACATTTTTTTTTATATGACAAAAGTTACTTACAAATTATACTTGTATTTAATTTTTGTGAATTGATTTTTCTCTTATTATCTGAAAAAATTTAAGATGTGGAAACTAATTTCTGACAAAAATTAAAATACACATATTGTTGCCAACAACTCTTTTCCAACCTGGCACCTAAGAAAAACAATAAATGTTTTCATTAAAATAAAATAACACGTGGCAATGATACTATTTGGCTGATAAAGACCCTCCTTCACTTTCTTCTTCTTCTTCCTCATACAACACAGACACACACACACTATACTCTTTCATCTCTCTCAAAGCAATCACAAGAAACAGAGCGTGCCTCTGTGTGTCTCTCTCTCTCTTCATCATTCTTCATCAGATTCCCAACACTATCATTCCCTTCTTCCTCTATAAAAATCATCACTCCTTCTTCTAATGGATCCTTGGGATTATAATAACCCAATAGAGTACCACCACCACCGTCGCCGTGACCACCGTCATCCTTCTTTCTCATCTTCTCTCCTCGACCAAATCTACCGCTCCATCGACGATTCTACTACTAACTCCTCCATCATGAGAAAGACGAAGCAGCAGCAGAACCGCGACGAGACTCGCGTTTCTTCTTCCAACCGCCGCGCAATCGCCGACGATTTTATCAGATCCAAGAATCTTAAAACCGTAGAACCTGTTTTCTTCAAGCAGCACTCTACCTCAACCTCCTCCGATTCAAGCGGATTCTCGTCTTCCGAGTCTGATTCTTTCTACAGACGATCTAAATCTTCTCCGGCGATTTCTCATCCCAAACCGATTCGAACCACCGTCGAGAGATCTCCTCAGAATCACCGACCTAACAATAAACAAGAACATGGAAGCTTTCTCAAAACGAAATCAAAAGCGTTGAAGATCTATACCGATCTGAAGAAAGTTAAACAACCGATTTCTCCCGGCGGTCGTCTCGCTACTTTTCTTAACTCTATATTCACCGGCGCCGGAAACACCAAAAAGCTTAATAAAATCAACACCACCGTCAACTCCACCGCGGCGGCGTCATCAACCACATGCTCCTCCGCATCATCCTTCTCCAGGTCTTGCTTGAGTAAAACGCCGTCGTCTAGCGAGAAATCGAAACGATCCGTACGGTTTTGTCCCGTTAACGTCATCTTCGACGAAGACTCCTCCAAGTACAACAACAACAACAACAAATTGTACGGAAACAACGAACGTGAATATGAGTCCACTCGTCATCATCAAAACTTTGATACTCTACAGATCCGTGTCATGGAAGAGAATCGTCGTGTAATCGAAGCAGCTAAGGAACTTCTGAGAACTTACCAGAAAAGCAATAAAGACGTTGTCAAAATCTCCGGCGACGAAGAAGAAGAAGACGACGACGATGCGTTGAGTTGCACGAGCTCTGATCTGTTCGAATTGGATAACTTATCGGCGATAGGAATCGATAGGTATCGAGAAGAGCTTCCGGTTTACGAAACAACTCGGTTAAACACGAATCGTATTATTTCAAGATGATTATAATTATTAATTACTTGGTTTTGGGGTGGATTAATTTAACGATTTTCTGAGTGAGGTTATATGTTATAGACTTTAATTTTTAGTGTTTCCGAGTAACTTGTGAGTTTTGTATTTACTAATTATATTTTTTTGATCAGCTCTTGATTCTAATTTGGATTTAATTAATTACTAATTAAATTACAACTTCGAAATCAAGAGGCGCCAGAAACGGAACGAACATGTTTGATCATTGAAGATGAGTTGAAAATTAAATAAAGCAAAAGGCAGATTTTCTAACCTTTGTCATCAATTTGGACAGCAAATGGAAGTTGAATTTTTTTTTTTTTTTAATCATGTCACCTGATGGGATCCACCTATAAATATATTATGGTTTTTATTTTCATTATTTTTATCTATTTATATTGTTTTGTTTAATAACCAACTAATCAAAAAAAATAGAATTATGTTTATATACATTTCAAGTTTTATTAGTGGATAGAAAAAAATGTAAGCGTTACCAGAATAGATAATGTGTTTACCAACTGTTGAATTGATGTTCAAAACGAAATAATATTATTTGTTAAAATTATGTAATTAAGTTTTCAAAATTTTAACCGTATCGTTCTAATTTCACTAACCAGTCACCGCACTTACATTGTAATCTTCCCAAGTTGGAATTCAGTTACCAATGCTTCTGTTGTTTTACTTTCTTTGACGCTACTTTAAAAATATATATATATATATATATATAGGAAAGTAGAATATTTGATTTGATGTTACTAAATACTAATTATGATCATAAGATATAGGGGGACAAGAGTGAAAGAGACATGGTCTCAAATGTCATGGACAAGAGTATCCAATAATTTGATTCTCTCTTTTTACTAGCGATTTAATCTTTTTTTTTTTTCTGGATTTCATTGGCTTGTTTTTGTCCCAAGTGCGACTTCAAGATCACAATTGGATTATATTATACGCATGACATTCTCGTATCTTTATAAATTACACCCTTTATACGCATGATAATCAAAAACTAACCTACCATGTATGTTAAAATTTAACAAATGGTCCTTACACTATGCATCTTAAAGTAATAATCCTAAGATACTTAAGTCGGAATCCAAATATGAATCATCGTATATGTACATAAATAAAAAAGGTTAAATAGTAGCCAGAAAGATAATAGCCTAATCATAGCAGTATGATACGATACACTTAATAAAGCTATTCAAACATTCTTAATTTGATAAGTACACTTTGTTAAAGTATGAAACAACTAAGAAGAGCAAAAGGGGTAATCCGTAGCCATAAAAAAATTCCTATACAAAGGGAACAACATATAAGATCACTTATTAAAAAAAAGAAGAAGAATTACCATAAATAATCATAGTTTTCATTAAATTATGCATCCTAATTAATTTACACCACTAAACATATCAAACCCAAGAAAACTAGTCAGTTTTATTTGTTAGTCATAAATTCATGTTTAAGTGTGGCATATATAGTAATATAGAGAATCTGCTTGATTATGCTAATCAGATATTGTTGTAATCCATTATGTTTTCCGGTTGGACAATATTTAGAGAGCTAACATACAGTCGAAACAATGATATTAATGTGTTAAGGGAAAAAATACTAGTTAATTTGCTAGAGAACCAAAATAGTAAAGTTATTTGCAAAATAAGTTTTTGCGGCAAAATCGAAATCGTATATAAGTAGATACTGACTTCACGTGTATTTAAACAAATAAATAATCCAATGACACGATGTTTTACCTGATATCCCATTAATTTATCCGATGACAGCGGTGTAACAATTTCACAAATATGATGTTTCCATTGATCAAATTTGCAAATAATCTTTGAACTTTTGACTATCTAACAAATCAATGCAAGAAATCTTATATGATAAATGTAAATATATTTATATTTATTTTTCAGGTGGGCACTATAAGCAAGAAGCTGGTGAACATATCAATCAATCAAAGCAATTAGACAGCTACGTATCATATTTAAAACTATGCCATAAAATTACGTATATCTGATAATAAAGAGTGAAGGAGCATAGCATGTCCCATAACAGCCATGCATGCAGGACTCGTCATTCTCATGCACTCACAATGCCTTAATCCATTGGAAAATCACATAGCTATGTGAATATGTAGGTAGAACGTACGTTAACTAAAGATGTTGTAGCGGACCAAAATGATGCAGACGTGAGACGACGATTGGTTTGGTTTTTGAGACGAATTTCTTGTCCATTTGTTGATTTAAGACTTTACATATATTAGTGGATTTTAATTAAATCTGCACATATATATATATATATATATATGAACAATTTGTTTGGATGGATCAAACATGTTATAATGTTTTTACGTGTTTTAAAAAATGATATGGTGCATATTACGATTTATGAATAAACAAATATCTGATAGAGCGATGGTTTTGGAGTAAATGGAAAATAGAAAATTGTTTGAGAAAATGAAAGAGACAGGAGAGAAAATGAATAAGGAGAGGGCAGGTGCAGAAAACGAAACGAATAAGGACAGACCAAAACAAGTGGATATGACTGTAGCCCGCACGTGACGGGTGGCCAGTTTATGTCTTCTGGTTGTCGCGCGTGCACACGTGTGAACTCCTCCTCTTTCGTTTTTGTTTCCTACAAATAATCTTTCCTTCTTCACGTCATCTGTGGGCCCCATTGGCTTTGAAAAGGAAGCATAACAAATAATAGTTGCTCCATTATTTTCTGTCACAAACTATGACCAATTGACTTTTTATAAATTGTTAAGCATGAGAATTAGGTCAAGATCTATTGTTCAAGTTTTAGCCTTGACAAAATTGTGAGACATATATATATATATATATTTATATATATATATATATTACAATTTTGTTCAGTTTAAATTACTTTAAATAATTTTAGTTATTTTATACCATGAAGATTGATATTTTGGGCACAATTTATTTTTGTTTTGTGTGTGTATATATATATTTAATTGAAAATAACTAAGGGAATCAGTTTATTATGGGATAAAAACACTTACATGAACAAAGGAAAAGATATTGTCAAATCCAAAAGAAAAAAATAAAATAAATCGTTTTGCTAGTATTTATTAAATGAACTTAAATCTAATAATATTTTTGTTGTGGTTAAAATAGTCTGAAAATCAGATAAAAATGCTACATTTGATAGGCAAAGAAGAAATTGTTATAATATTTGTTAAAATAATATTTTCTAAAAAAAAGAAGAGGAAATGTGAAATATGCTCAACCGGAGAAAAAACAAAGAAAAAGAAGAATTTTTTGTTGGATGCCCAAGAAGATGATTGTCAGTCACTGATTTGCTGCTTTTTGTCTAAAAGACGACACGGCGTCGTATCAACATCTCTTTCGCCTCACCTTCTTCTCCTCTTCTTTTTTTTTTTTTTTTTTCTAATCTCCTTTTGTTGTTTTTATGTTTTCTTTCATATAGAAGAAATATTCTTACATTGATCCCAATTTTTTTTTCCAGTAAAGTTAAATGGTTAGTACTAGTTACAAATCATACAATACTCGAGATTGATTAGTCCCAATAATGTGTGTAGGATATTCCTCGTGTGAAGTTAGACCTAACTTGCGATTTCAATAATGCTGCATTTAGAAAGATCCACACAACAACATTTAGGTTATATATCAGATGCATCAACTTTGGATGGATTAAGACAAATAATAGTTGCTGTTGCTGTTTCTTGGTCGATTAGTCCAAACTCATCTCTATCGGTTCAATTATTGAATTTGTCCTTTACCTTTTTCCTTTTCTTTCTTTCATATGCAAAGAAAATGATATTTCAAGTACGCAATTAAATTATTATTATTTCGGACATTTTTTTCCTTAAAGATTTGTAACCAACATTTTCGTTATACACATAAAGGGAAGCATAACGTTACGTAAATCATTCTTCTCCGACGATAAAATTAATTTTGAAAATCATGCTCGAGCCCCATGCATGTGGAACTTGTCTTCTATATATGAGCGATCAGCGATGACGATGACGATTTTACCCAAATCAGCTGCAGAAACTTTTGATTGACTATACAAAAACAAAAAAAAAAATGTAAGAAAAAACTACAGTATAGTTCCGATACAGGTCTTAGACATTCAAAAGTTATCGTAATCTATCCAAAATGAATTTATCTCTTAAAATCATTAGAATCAATAGATTTAACTAATTTTATATATATATATATATTTAAAAAATTATTAGTAAACACGTTTTTGATCTAAAAATCGTTAGCTAATTGAAAGTTGATTTAAAATTAGAATGTTGTTTTATTTGTATTACCCGTTTACAGTTTACTACAAGTTTGAGTTGTTAAAAAAAAAATGTTGTTTTATTATTTTCAAAGGGTGGATAATAATTAATATAAAGCCCAATCTATTAAGGGCCTTAAAAGCCCAAAACGTAACCTCAAATTGATTTCCGAAATAGACGAAAAAACAGAGTAACGTCTTCTTCAGTTACGAAAACCATCAATGGCGCCGGAGTCCCTGAGCTCTGTTCGGAAAGGTGAGTCTTTTGATTAATCCATGTAATTCGAAAATTGAATCGATTTATATAATTCAATTACGTATATTAGGAAAAGGGAATTTGTATCTGTTGAAGATTTCTCGTAGGACTTCGTTTTGATCTATTCTAGGGTTTATATTTCTCTTACAGTTGTTGTTCATCTAAGAGCTACTGGAGGTGCTCCTATACTCAAACAATCTAAGTTCAAGGTAAAATCTTATCACTTTCCACGCAAACTAGGGTTTTGTTTATCAATTCTTCCATAATCGATCATCTCATGTTGAATTTTTTGTTGATAAGATGTATATATTTGGCTTTTACTTGATGAATTAGAGTGTTGATGTGAGGTTTTGAGTTGAAACTTTAGTTCTTTCATCTATAGTCTTGTTGTTTGGTAATATGGGCTTACTTCACAATTTAGGCAAAATCTCTCTGACTCATTCATATTCTTTTAAATACTTTATGATCTTTCTGTGTTGTGAATGTTCTGCAATTGCGTGTAATAGATTCCAGGGACTGATAAATTTGCTAAAGTGATTGACTTTCTAAGAAGACAGCTTCATTCTGACTCATTGGTATACACTCAGCTTCTTCTCTATGTGTATTGAATCTTTTAAAAAGTTTAGAATGCGATAATCAGTCTGACATTGCTCTTTTGTTGGTAAAAGTTTGTCTATGTGAATAGTGCTTTCTCGCCAAACCCTGACGAATCAGTGATTGATCTTTATAATGTAAGTCTTTTCTAATCTCTGTGTGTGTGTGAATCAAGAATCTCTGTTTCTATTGCTTACATGGTTCTGGTTTGGTATTTGCAGAACTTTGGATTTGACGGTAAACTGGTGGTAAACTATGCTTGTTCCATGGCATGGGGATAAAACCGAATACTACAAAATTCTCAAGCTGTGTAAGCCCTTTCTTTTTCGTTTCGATGATCTTCAAAACTCTGATGCGATGCGTCTTCTATTGAACTTCAACTTAGCATTCTGGTTTCTTCAGTTCGATAAGTGTTAACCAAAATCGAAGTCACATCTTTACATCACTGATGATGATGAGTGAATCGTATATGAGCATCACCATAAAGTCAATTATATCGTGAGCTTTATTCTTCCAGGGTCACGCTAGATGCTTGCTTTGTTGGAAAGAAGACTTTCAGATGAAAGTTGCCGTACATAATCTAGCACTGGAATTGATCTTTTTACCCTAAATACATGTACATAAAGACCATATCAAACTTCAAAAGCATTAGACTGTAATCTCGCCTGTGTATTTTCATCCCTGCATTTGCTTTTTCTTTGTTTTCTATGCTTATGCTTATTATTTGTAGGTGAATTATTTGGTTTACTAATATATATATTTTTTATCACTTGGTAAATGGACAGAGAATAAAAAGTTAGAACAAACGTTTATTAAAAATTTTAATAATTAGAAAAGTTAAATTTCATGTATTAAAAAGTTACAAAAAAATTCTTAGTAAATATAATAAACTTAGCTGTTGCATAATGACAGAGTTTGGTTTGGATATAACAAATGAACAGTTTTGGTTTTCTTTTTTATGAAAACAATTTGTTAGAATTATAACTAACTTGCAAAATGTAAACATTTTTCTGACCGGAAAATTAACTAACTTTGATCTTCACCATATTTAGCCTTAATCCGTTATTCCCTCTGAATTTTCCCGGGAAAATTAATTTAGCCTCTCTCAAAAGTTTTCTTGGGTCAAATTTTCTACCAATCAACAACCATCGTGACATCCATTTTCTTATATCTTTGGAGACTTTGATTCTTTTTGAATTCAATTTGTCACAAAATCTGGATTCAAACGGAGACTTGTAATTTCCTCCAAAAACAGAGAAAGTTATGTTTTTTATCTACAGATGCCACATTCGGTGACGCACATTTTTGATTCCGGTGAAGAAGAAGACAAAGAAGACCCTTTTGATTCAATCACATGAAAAATGGGTTTTCTACATCATCTCTTCAGATCTCGCAGCTTCAATATTTTGATTCTCGCTCTGTTTTTCACCATTCATAGTTTCCTTCTCGTCGAATCACAAGAACCACCTCAAATTCTACAATCTCCTCCGCCTCCACCTCCACCGCCACCTCCGCCTCCGCCTCCACCACCACCTCCTCCTCCACCTCCTCCTCCAGTCACGGAGACAGATAAGCCTGTGTCTTTTCCGCCGCCACCTCAACCACCACCGAGGTCACAATCCCCTCCGCCACCTCCCCAAATGAATCAGCCACGGCGGCTTCCACCTTCTCCTCCTCTTCCGGAGAAATCGAAGAGAGGTGGTTTAAACATAGGGAAGACGGTGGGACTAGTCTTTGTTGGGTTAATGGCAATGTTGCAGGTCCTCGTTGTTGTCTTCTTGGTTTTCAAGAGAAATCAGCTTCTCAACTTTAAAGACACTAATTGAGATTCTAACTATTTCTGGATTGACTTTTGTTCATTTTGAGGTCATCTATTAGAGTGCAGATTAGAGAGAAGAGTGTATTAGGAGGAAATAAATTGCAAGTTTTTACACTCTTTATGTAAAATTGTTTCAGAAATCTCGTGTGTTTGTTCTTTTCAAGATCAATCTGATTCACCAAATGGTTTGGTTTGCACTATTATCTTGGTCGGCTATGGTCCTTTAAAAAACATACTTTCTCCAATTCTTTGGATGTGATGTTCCAAGGTGCAGCTTTTATGAAATAATGATGATGTTGATGTTGAGATGGTGATTGAGATGATGATTCAAACAACACTAGACCTAGAGGCAATACAAATTCTAATCGTCAAAGTTTCTTCCTTTATTCCATTCTTTTCTCTGTTTCTTGAGGTTCAATAAGAAAGAAAGAAAGAAAAGACTTTGAAGAAGGAAGCTAAGAACCAGACATAACCTTGGCTACGGTTCTTGTCTGGCTTAAGGTTCCAACGTGAATAACATACAAGCCTGAAACTACGTAGATCTCCAAGAGTTAAATATCTCATTTCGATTGTTTAAAAGTATACACTTATGTACAAAGCAAACCATATTTTGATTCTAAAAGGACTAGCAGTACCTTCTCTTCAAAACCGATGTTCTCTTCATCAAATTGAAATTTTTTACTTCTTGTGGAAACAGACTTGAAGCTCTTTTCCTTTGAAACTCAGAAAGAATATGCAAAGTGTAACAAGACTCTAGCGACCCGAGAAAACAAGCACAAGCACGGTGATCACAAGTGCAACAGAGAATATCAAAGCCTGCATACAATTTTTAAGCAAAATAGATAAGTTGGTAAATCCTCTTTTACAGCTGAGTTGTGTTTTGTCATTTTTAAGAAATTTTAGGAGAATGCATTGGATCTGATAACTCACAGCTATAGCAGAGGCAGCAAGACCAGCTCTTTCCCGTGGATCTCTACGGTAATAGTTTATCAAATATAGAAATGTTGCAACGTACCACGCAAATGGGAAAACAAATCCAAGAAGAAACCTAACATAAACAGGTAAAAGAATCTGCTTCAGCAAGACAATATATCCAAAAGCCACAATAATAAGAAGAAAAAAAGAGTGAGTAAGGTGTTTACTCACGAGAACCATCCGATTCCACAACCGAAGCAAGGAAGGGGTTTACAGAAAAGTCCTAACTCAGAGTCCTCACCATCACTGATTAGAATATACTTTCCTTTCTTTTGTTCCTCTAAATCTGCTAACATATTTTCCAACATTCACAAGGAACTCAACAGTAAGAGATAAACACCAAATAATGGTGTCACAAGAATCATAAAACAAGAAGAAAAAGGACAAAATTTGTGAATTTACTCGCATTCATGGCGAAAGAACTGTAATGGTATGTTTAGTAAGGCCGATTAAACTTCCTCTCACCAAGTAACCTGAACATCAAATCAGAAAAAAAAAAAATACTGAGTTTACTCATTGTCTGAGATACAAAATGTAAGGCAGAAATTTTTTATTGTAAGAAAGACAAAGGTGAGATTTTTATACAGATATCAAAAGCAACCAATGTCAAGCAGAGGAATTTCAAATTAAAATCTGAGGATCATTAGTCCATTAGTCATTACTAACAACTAACAAGAAGAAAATATTCAGGAGAAATCTCAGAAAATCTACATTCCCTGATATCCAAAATTATGATGATCCAATACAAAGAGGAAAAAAAAAAAGAGAACGAATTAACAAAAAACCTAGAAGTCTGAGAGTTTCGAGGAGAAAGCAATCAAGAAAAAAACAAACAAAACCCTATTGATCCTGAGAGAAAAAGGACGAATTTTTCTTAGTAAAATTAAACGAGGGAGAAAGAAAAATCAAAATGCGAAAAATAGTTGTTGAAACGAACTTGCCTGAGAGAGATTGCCTGAGAGATTCGCGACCGAGACCGACGGGAAGAGAGATTCTTGCTTTCGTTGCCAAACGTCTTTTTTTTGGGTTCTTCTCAAATTTGTTATATTTATTTATTTGTTTATTTCGTTTTCGACGTTAGCTGAAGATTTTTATGGATTTTTTTTTAAAAATATAATAATGGCTGAAAAAGATACTTCTTAATGGATTTTGACGCAGAAAAAAGAAGGGCAATAAAGACTGAAAAGCTCACAATTTATCTCTAGCGTTGGCAAAAAAAAGAAAGAAGAAATTGAGTATATGATTTGTTAATCAAGAAAAAAATGTGTGAAACACTATTGATTAAATACATTATTGACACATAAATTGAATAAATTAATCAAGAAAAAAATAATATGAGAAAAAAAAAAATCTAGAATGTTTTAATTTCGAAAACTCTCAAAAAAGCCCTCGAAACTTTGAGTAGATCTATCTTAAAACCCTAACTTTTTCATTTTTTTAAAAAAATGTTAACCCCGATGTTATGTATAACCCTCAACTTTGGTTTCAACTGAAAATTTAGGATTTTGTTTTGCAATTATGTGTATGATCGATCAAGCAAAACTCAGAAAAACGACATGTATCGGAACAAATACAATCGCAACATTATTATCATTGAGGCAAATCGCAACGTTAATTTGTATCTGCTATACCACATGGAAAACCACAATGGATAAATCCAGTGACTTCGAATACAACAGATTTTTTTTTGTCAACAGCACTGTATTATTGGATTGGATGGACTCTTATTAGTATATACACATTAATTAAGTTTGTTAATCAAGTTGTTAGTTTGTTGAGAGTTTGTTAATTAGACTTAGAGTCAATGTAAAGCTATATATACTCATGTAATCATTTGAAATCAATTGAGAAAATCAGTTTCACTAATAACTCTTTCGCTTAATCGAAGCTTTTGTCATTCAAATGTTGAAGATAGTAAGAATGTTGTCTTGGAAATTTTTAAAAAAATAGAGATTACGAAGCTCACTCACTCAAATCAGTCTGCTTGTATCAAGTATGGTTACAAAACCCATCCCATATATGGGGTAGTTCACAAAAGGATTAAAAAAATAAATTATGGGGTTTATTTTGCCGCCCTCCATGAACAACCAGAACCAGCAAAGAATATCCTAAAATCCAGTTTACAGTAGAAATGCTGAATCCCACCCATATTTTATTCAGAGAAACAAAAATCTTTTTAACCCATTAAAAAAAAAACCGAAAGAAACTGAGATTTTCAACGTACGAAAACAAAGAAATATAATTGGTACAAGGTGTTAAACCAGAGAAATACGAGATCAGAGACCCTTACGAGCTTTGATGTGTTTTTCCATTGTGTGTTTCTCTTTTAGAGCAACATAGATTCAGGGTTCTCGATGTATCCCTTAAATGCTTTCAACCATTCAGCTCCAATGGCACCTGCAGAAAGAAGAAGATTAGATTTATACAATGATGATGAATGAATCAACGATGATAAAAGAACCAGATTACCGTCTACTACGCGATGGTCACAGCTCAATGTAACAGGCATGTAAGAAGCAAAGTTGAATTGATCTGGACCGTTACCAGGGACAACTCTCTTTTCAGCTGTTTTTTAAGAGTCAGTCAGACACAACATGAATCGGTTATTGGATCTTTGGTAAGGTAGTAAAAAACTCTGTTCTCCAGTGAGAGAGAGCATACCGGATCCAACTGCTAGAATGGCGGCTTGAGGTGGATTAACGACTGCACAGAATTGCTTAATGCCAAACGGTCCTCCCAAGTTAGAGACCGTAAATGTTCCTCCCTGAGAAAACGAGATTATTAGCCTGTATATTGAAAGATATGATTACTGAGTTAAACTTATAAATTCTCTCACCTCATAATCTTCTGGCTTTAAGCTGTTCTCTTTTGCTTTTTGAGCCAATAACCGAACTTCTTCTCCAATTGTGGACAGACCCTTCTTGTCTGCGTCCTGGAATCAAGAAATTGATATAATTCAGCAATCTGAAGTTTGTGCTACAGCGACGGGGTAAACATTATTTTGCACACACCTTCACAACAGGGACATAGAGCCCGTTTTCTGTCTGCACTGCGACGTTGATGTTCACATTTTTAAACCTATAGAGAAAGGTTAAGATGTTTGCTACCCCATTCATATTCAAAAGGTTGTCGATGTACTTACTGGCGGATATAATCGTCAGTCCATGAACTATTGCACTGAGGAACTTTTCTGAGAGCTAATGCAGCAGCCTAAAACGCATGACGACGGTAGGATTTTTTAGAAGATGTGTTGGCTTGCATGTAAAGTATACAAAATTAAGATGTACCTTAACAACAAGATCATTGACAGATATCCGTTTCCCAGCAGAAGCCTCTTGGAATGAATTAAGCTGACTCCTTAGACTGCATATCCAAAAATCGCTTTGTCTAGCTTACCCATTGACAGCTACTCAAAATACATCATCCAAGACTTTATACTTACCTCATAAGTTTGTCAACACATGTATCGACGGTTAAGTAATAGTGAGGGATAGTTTGCTTTGAGAATGCCAAACGTGAGGCTGTAATCTGTCAAAATTATAAAGTTAAAGAGGTTTCAGAATCCTTGAACCTATTGAAACTGGCTTAAAAAGGCTGCAAGGGTTATGAAGGTTTTACCTTTCGTATCTGAGAATGAGGGATGTCAACATAGTCCAAAGCTGGGGCCATAGAATCAGTTGCCTTAGATGGCTTCGCAGTAGCTCCTTTACCACTTGAAGCTGCACCATTGGAAGATGTAGTAGGACACAAGGATGAGTGATATACTGTAAACAGAGGCAAGAAAGGTCTGAAAGAAAAAAGAAAGGAACGGAAGAGTCAAGGAGTTACTTATACCTAAGTACTCATCGATATCTGCCTTCACTATCCGTCCTTCAGGACCTGTGCCTTTGATATTTGCGAGAGGCACCTTATGTTTTTAAAGTAAACGAGAAGAAAAATTAAGTAGAAAGATTAAGGAAAAAAAAAAGAATATTTAAAACACTCTGATACTAACATTATTATCTTCAGCCAACTTTCTTGCAAGAGGACTAGCAAAAACACGTTCTCCTGTGGGAGGTGGGCTAGGCTTGGAAGCCTTCGGTTCAGGAGGCGATGATGGCTGTTCGACCTTCTCTTCCTTTGGTGGGGCAGGAGTTGGTTCTGCTTTAGTAGGAGCGGCATCAGCAGTAGATGATGGGGTGTAATCTTTGAACTTTCCAATGTCCTCTTCATCTTCAACAGTAATAGCAATTACCTACTTGAAGGCAAAAGAAATTTGACATGATCCAAATAATTCCATTTAACATTTCCACAAATGGACTGTGGATCCTAACACCAATACCCCGAGTCCCAAGAGAAACCATGATAATACATAACTCTACAGAAACCAGAAAATTTTCATACCTCGCCGACTTGAATTTCTTTTGAACCCTCCGCCTTTACAATCTTGGCGAGATAGCCATCTTCCATGCATTCCATTTCTACGGTTGCTTTGTCCTACAGAACATAACCTAGTTAGAGTTATTTCCAAAACATGAAAATAAAATTACGGAGATGAGAATCAATCTAGATTGACATTACAGTTTCAACTTCACAGAGTACTTCCCCAGGAGCAACTTTATCACCTTCTTTTTTCAGCCACCTGGCAATGTTACCCTGAAAATTAGGAAAACAGCTTATTAGAACGTAAAGGTAAACGAAAATAAGTTTTGATCAAGAGGTAAATAAAGGTCAATGCCTCAGTCATTGTTGGCGAGAGAGAAGGCATCCCGATCTCTTGATGAGGAGGCAGATCTGAAACACATTTTCAGAAATTCTAGGTAAAATGAACCAATGTAAAGCTCATACCATTTAGCATTCTCAAGTTACACAATAGTTTAAGCACTATGCAACTGTCTTAGCAGGGATTTTGCAATAAAGCCCTTAAACCGTTATCTAGATACAGAATTAGCGTATCCAAGGAATGACCTTTTTCTAGGAAAGTCATTAAATCTGATATTGCTCAAGTAAAGCCAGATGAATGGCAATGCGAACAGATTATCCTTAGCTAAAATGGATTCGGTGAATATGTATGTGAGAGCAAGGTGGAAACTACAAGAGTAAAGTGAACAAAAGCTCATAAAACAAATTTAAAGGTCTGGGAGAAAAAGCTGACTACCTGAACCCGATGAAAATCCTCTAGCTGATTGCATCGAACTGGTATGCAGAAAAAATAAGCTTAAAGTTAGGAATAAAAATAATATATACAAGCAGGCAGCTAAGGCTAATGCACATCCGCCACATAGAGTAAGAGAATGAGACTGAACTATGAAAATGCTTTTCCAAATATTGGCCTTCCCATTGCACTACTTAGATTTGTTCTCGCAGTTGAAACACTGGACACTGGTACCTACATAATGGAATTAACGACATCAAGGCCACGTAAAACTCTTAAGGTTCTGCTAACTAGTTAACATGATTCAATGAGAAGAGACACTGCAACACAGCTACAGAGAAGAGCAACGAACTTACAGTGCTGGTGCAACATTTGGAAATCCTCTCCAGTGGGGAATAACCAAGACGGGCATTGAAAGTATCTGAAGACCATAACAAAAAAAAGCTGAAGCAACAAGCAGAGAGTCTCACAGATACTAACCATAGAACCATACAAAAGTACAATCGGAAAAATTTCTACATCAGGAGGATAAAATTACCTCGGACTGTTGCAGCATGTTCACGACGCAGTAAAGTCGAAATATCCTTCAGCTGTTAAAATTACAAAAAGACACCAAGTGGCGTTACAGATCTCAATCATCTTCCAGAAGCAAGCTAACCATTAAATCACAAATGATGGCAGGCTGATCATAAAGCTCTCAATCTAGCAAATTCAGCACATTGCTCGTAACTTGGAAAGTAAGAATCCCAGATTATTACAAAAAACAGAAGAACCACAATTCAATTGAATCTCGAAATCAGAAACCCAAATTTAAATACCACGATCGGTGAAGAACATAAAAATATGCAAAATGATCGGAGAAAACGAATGGAGAAACAATTACCTTCTTGGAATGATTGATGATGCGTGACGCATAAGCCATTGGTATGTAATCGGAACTCTTCAGCCGATCCGATTATCGTTTCTCACCTCTCTCTGTGTTTTGGGTCTAAAGCAAGGAAGAAGAAGCTTTTTGTTTGGACTGGTAGGGTTTTTTTCGTTTATTGAATTTTGATCTAATTTCAATTTTTATTTTATTTTTATTTTTGGTTTCTCTCAGCTTTCTGATTTACCAAAAGACAGCGAGTGTCTGTGATCCGAACCAGTAAGTGACTGGTGAAAACCTTAGAGAGAGAGTGCGTTTGGCTTTATCATCGCAGATTAATGTTCACTTTATTAATTATAGGCCTGAACGAAGTAGGCCCATTAATAACTTATAATGGCCCAATCGGATTGCTATATATTTAGGATTTTGCATTTTGATTTTTGTTTTTGAAAAATTGGTTTTTCATCGTCTTCCCCGACGAGACGACTGCGATTGGGTTTCTTTGAATTCACCATCGATTTCATTTTTTTTTCTTTGAAGAAGATCTAGAATTCAAGGTATATCGAGTGAATCTTTATCTTCTTCCATGGAAACCGATTGAGATTTACGCGAATGATCAAATTTTTTCTCTTATTTCGCGATTCCAATTAGAAAATTGCGTAGTTTTATTCAATCGAAGCCATTTTTTGAAGAAACCAAAGAGATCTTTGAATTTTGATTCAATTCGTTAAATCTTGATTTAGTTTCCTTAACATGCCCCCTCAAAATGGAGGGGATGTAGACACTCCAATCTTGTCTCGCATGAGTGTAAATCGTGCACGATTTAGCGGTTTAGTTAAAGCGTCGGCAAGCTGGTCCTGCGTGTTTACATGGGCCACGCGTAGCATACCGGATTGTATTTGGCCCCGGATAAAATGATAATCAAGTGCCACATGTTTCATACAGGAGTGGAAGATCGGATTAGCGCAGAGGAACGTAGCTCCAACATTGTCACAATAAACAGCTGGCGGTTGTGGAAGCTTGATATCGAGTTCAGTGTGAAGATTGCATATCCACCGTACTTCTGTTGTTGTATTAGTGACCGCTTGATACTCAGCCTCGGTAGAGGAACGAGGTACACTCTTTTGTTTCCTTGATGCCCATGAAATTAGATGTGCTCCATTGTATATGATATAAGCATTCATGGAGATATAGTCGTCAGAGTCACCTGCCTAATCTGCATCAGAGTATCCATGAAGACGAAGCGAATTCTTGGAAGAGTAGAAAATACCATGTGTTTGTGTCCYAGCTAGATAACGAAGTATTCGTTTTGCAGCCTGCCAATGATCTTCGGTTGGACGATGCATAAATTGAGAGAGTCGATTCACAGCATAGTTGATGTCAAGATGAGTGTAAACAAGATATTGGAGACTACCAAYGAGTTGTCTATACCGTGTAGGGTCAKACATTGTGCTACCGYTGTGAATCGTGAGCTTTGGAGACGTTGCCATCGRGGTGCTGACCGGCTTTGCRTCCACCATGTTATATTTGATCAATAGRTCAATGATGTATTTGCGCTGAGATAAGTGAAGACCGTGCRGGGTTCGATGAGCTTCAATACCAAGAAAGTAGTTGAGATCTTCGGATTCTTTGACGGAGAAGCGTTCGGCAAGGAGAGCTAGAATGTTGTTGATCAGCTTGGTATTGCTTCCTGTGATAAGTATATCGTCAACATAAACTAGTAAATAGATATGGTTATTATCCTGGCAATAAACGAAGAAGTTATCTTGCAGGGAGGAAGCGGCAACAATGTTGGCTCTCGGTTGCCAAGGCGTGTGAGTTGGCTGCTGCTTTTGTAGTGAAGAGAAATGATCACGAAGCAGAGAACACCACTTAGCACTATGTCCCTGCGTCCCACACAGCTGACATTTTCCTTGATATCTCTTTCATCCACGATTGTTTGGCTTGTTGGGGTTGTATGGTTTATGAGCTGGTTGCTGGTTCCACACTGTGTTGGGGCTCAAAGTTTGACAAGGTTGATTGAAGCGAAGCTTGTATCTGGTGTTATTTGCAGATGTAGGAGCCACATGTGAAACAGCGGTGGCAACAATGAGAAGCTTTGCTTCATGGTTTAGAAGTTTCTCATGGACCTCTGTGATAGTGGGCATGCGGTCTCGACCTTCAAGCTGATCGGCAACAGATTTGTAGTCTTCAGGGAGGCCATCAAGGACATACTCAATCTGCTCTTCGTGTTCGACAGGTTTGCCTAAGAGGGCAAGCTGATCAAATTTGGTGATGAATCCTTGAAGGTATTCATCGACGGTTTTGGTGGCTTTGGTCCACTGTTTCAGTTGGAGTCTCAGTTATCGGACATGTCCCCAGCTTGTGCTTGCGTAGGTTTCCGACAAGGTTCGCCATATGTCAGCGGAGGTGACAGATCTAGACAAGATAGGTTGGATGGTGAGAGATACAACACCTAATAAGCCACTGTAGATTAGCTTATCTTGTCTTTTCCAATGGACATGCGCAAGATTTGCAGCGATGACATTGTTGGCGGTAATGGTGGCTGACGGTTGAGCAGTGGAGCCATCTGTAAGAATATTTATTCTTATATTTGACATATGTGTCTTTCGGTTTAATTATAAAGATCGAGTTCATATTAATGTTATTGATTCTAATATGAAAGATGATTCCGTGATGGATCGGTTTCGATTAACGAATTAGAATCTGGGTATATTGATAACCCTCTTCTTTTATCTTAATTTGTTTATATATAGACATATCTTCTTTGGTCATTACATATGTATATATATTTGCTATATACATGTGTATGTAAAGATATTGCAAGTGGACGTGGACTTAAAAGAGTGTTAAAACAACATATGAATGTGTCCTTACTTTGTGATTAAAAATTGTGTAAATGAGGTGACTCATTATAACACAAAGATATTTAATGTATTAGTGGGGATGACTCATTATAACACAAAGATAATAACCACTTGTATATATGTATATCAAGAGTTGCTAAGAAACGTTGAGTTTTTTTTAGAAGGGGTGTTGTTTCGATTCAATGATAGAATATAAAAAGAAAAACCACATTAAAGGCAAATAGCAACATAAGCGAAAGATCAAAGAAGCGTTTGAGTTCTTCGTCCATCGGAAGAACGATTTAGGCATAAAAGGTCAAAAAGAAGAAGAATCATTTTTTAAGACTTGGATTTATCTTAAACAAAAATCAAATCATGGATCAAGGTTAGTCTTTCTTCTTCTTCAAAAATTGTTTATGGTTGAATTAATCAAATCTAGAACTTCTTGGGATTTTGATTTCATTAAATAGAAATCATGAAATTGGTTTTACATTTGGTATCAGAGCAATTCTAGTTTTTTGTTTAGTTCACCATAATTAAACATACCGAATGTTGTTTCACCCATAACTCTCTGTAGACATATTGAAATGAAATGATTTCGGTGCCTGTGCGTAGATGATGAAATTATCTTTCTATCAGTATATAGAACGCAAAATTTGGCTAAGTATACAGAGAGATATGGTGGTCAAAAATTTCGGCCGAATAAATGCAATCGTATGAGTAAAATGTCAAAATGTCATTTTGCTCATAACGTTCTGTAGAAATTTCAGATTTTCATGGTTTTGATGTCCGTGCAAAGATATTGAAATTATCTTTCCATTGATATATTGCATGATCGTTTTGGTTGATCATATAGAAAGTTAAAGGGATGGAAAGGATTAATGGCTTCATGAATAAGAGATCATTTTATATATTCTGAAAAATTATGATGTCATGAAATCTGTTTAATTATTGTTAGACATTCATTAACGCACGTTCAATAGTGATGTTTGTATTATTATAATCATGAATCAAGGGTAGAAACCACTATTAAAGGTGAGGTAAAGAAAAGTCATGATTGCTAAGTTATATGTTGAAAATAATCGTGATGGAATAAGTGTTTATAATGGTGTTAATGAACGTTAGTGGTTTCATGAATATTAATAATAATGGTTTTATATTAATAACTTATGTGAGTGGTGTTCATAAAACATTATAGAATGCGTAACTGGATTCATAATAGTAAAAGGATTACATGATCTTAAATTAATTAATTTTTTTTTTAATGCTTCCGCTGCATTAAAATAAAAGAGATATTATGTTATGAAATGTTAACATAATAATTAAAAAAAATAATAAAAAAAAAATAAAAAAAAAAAATAATTATATTAAAGTTTTAATGTTTTTATTGTATATAACTTGTTAGTCACCAAAGTGGCCTTGTTATATTACATATAGACATTAAAATAAAATTTATTTTCAGCTGTGATTTTGTTGCGTTAAAATCGGTAATTGTGTTATGAAATATTAACGCAATATAAAGATAATTTTACGCATTAAAGATTTTAATATTTGATTATATGTAACATGTTAGTCACCAAAGTGGCCTTGTTAAATATTAATTAAATATTAAAATAATAAAATTTACTAAAGTTGATCAAGTATGTAATTAAATGATCAAGTATATATAAAAGTTATATTAATAGTCTTAATTATGTATGAAGAAATACATAATTAAGAATATTAATTTTAAAGAGGCCTTTATAAAAGAATTAGTTAAATATAAAGTGCTTCCGTTGTTATTTTCCAATTATGGGTAATTCTATTATGAAATGTTAATACAATATTAAAGGTAACCCATTAAAAATATTTTGGAAATAAGGAAAAATTGTATTATGAAATGTTAATACAATATAAAATTTATACTCCTGAAAGATTTTAATGTTTAATTTTATATAACATGTTAGTCACTAAAGTCCCAACCATAACAGCTGATAGCTCTGAAAATGACAAGACTCGTTATGAGAATTAGGAGCGATCTAACAGGCTGAGTTTGAACTTAATGAGGATGTCGATGGCGAAAAGTATTAAGCCATCTATACTTAAGACAGAAAATGCAATGAAATTTTTCCAAAAAGATCAAAGAGTGTTCCCACTCGGATTTGGCTGATAAATTAATTTTAGGAAGCCTAATGAATGAGCTAACTACGAAAAAGTTTGATTGGACTCAGCCAATCAATGATCATATAACACACGTGTCAAATTTGGAGGCAAAATTATTGACCTTGGGAATGAAAATGCATGAACAGTTCTTGGTCCAGTTCATCATGAACTCTTTGCCTAATGAGTTTAGCCAGTTCCAGGTGAATTATAACACCATTAAGGACAAATGGAACTATAAGGAATTAAATGCTATGCTCGTTCAAGAGGAAGAGAGATTAAAGATGATGAAGGAACAAGTTGCCAGTCTCATAGGACTTAACCGTGCAGGCACTCAGCTTCTTGAGATAATTCACACCGATAAATGTGGCCGTTTTGATGCTCCTTTGAGTGGTAAAAAAAAAAAATACTTCATCACCTTTATTGATGATTACTCACGTTATGGATATACATATCTACTGCATGAAAATTCTAAGTCTGTGAATGTCCTAAAGGTATTCATAGACGAGGTGGAAAGGCAGTTACATAGAAAAATAAAGATAGTGAGATCAGATAGAGGTGGTGAGTTTTATGGAAAATTCACTGAAAGTGGGAAATGTTCAGGTCCATTTGCAAAGTTACTTGAAAGTAAAGGCATTTGTGCACAATACACAATGCCTGATACTCCTCAGCAGAATGGTGTTGCTGAAAGGCGTAATCATACATTAATGGATATGGTTAGAAGCATGTTAAGTAATTATGCATTACCCCTTTCTTTGTGGATATATGCATTAAAAACTGCAACGTATGTGCTAAACCGGGTTCTTAGTAAGGCAGTTCCTAAGACTCCTTTTGAACTGTGGACGGGAAGGAAACCTAGTCTAAAGCATCTTCGTGTCTGGGGTTTTCCAGCAGAAGTAAAGTTATATAATCCACATGAAAAGAAACTTGATTCAAGGACTGTCAATAGATTTTTTATTGGCTATCCTGAAAAATCAAAGGGGTATACATTTTATTGCCCTAACCATAGTACGAGAATAGTTGAGACGGGAAACACTAGGTTCATTGAAAATAGTGAAACTAGTGGGAGTGGTGAACCTAGAAAAGTGGACATTCATGAAGTCCAAACTAAGGTTCCTCCACCTGTTATTGCACCTAAGGTAGTTGTACCTATTGTTGAATCACAATTAGATGACACAATAGTACAACATGATGATGTGCAAGCCCCACTAGATGAAAATACTGTTAATGAACCTGTCATAATTCAAGAAGAGAATAACAAACCACAAATAAATTTAAGGCGATCTATAAGGGAAAGAAGATCTGCCATTCCAAATGATTATGCGGTTTATGCTATTGAAAGTGAATGTGATTTAAGCTTTGATGAAGACTCGAACTCATTCCAAAAGGCTATGAAAAGTGATAATTCTGAAAATTGGTTGATTGCCGCTAAAGAAAAAATGAAATTTATGGGTGATAATAAAGTTTGGGATTTAGTAGAGTTGCCTGACGGTTTTAGACAAAACGCAACTCGAAAGGTAACATTGAACGGTACAAGGCTCGTCTTGTTACTAAAAGTTTCACCCAAAAGGATGGCATCGACTATAAAGAGACTTTCTCTCCAGTTTCAAAGAAAGATTCTCTAAGAATTGTTTTGGCTTTGGTAGCTTATTATGATCTGGAGCTTCACCAAATGGATGTAAAGACCACCTTTCTAAATGGAGAACTTGAGGAAGAATAATATATGGACCAACCTGAAGGGTTTCTGGCCACATAAAATGTAAATCTGGTGTGTAAGCTAAGAAAATCAATATATGGACTAAAACAAGCTTCCAGACAGTGGTATTTAAAGTTCAATGAAATTATCACGTCATACGGTTTTGTAGAGATCATCGTTGATCGGTGTATCTACTATAAAATCAGTGGGAGCAAGTTTACAGTTTTGGTCTTATATGTTGATGATATTTTGCTTGCTGCAAATGACATGGGGATGATATATGACATAAAGAAATATCTCTCAGAGAACTTTGAAATGAAAGATATGGGTGAGGCATCTTATGTGATCGGAATATAAATCTTTCGAAATAGATCACAAGGATTGTTAAGTTTGTCTCAGAAAGGGTATATCAATAAAATCTTAGAGAGATATATAATGGAACAATGCTTTGTAGGGATAACTCCAATTCAGAAGGGAGATAAATTCAGCAAAATGCAATGTCCTAAAAATGAATTAGAGTGTAAGGAAATAGAAAAGATTCCATATGCATCAATGGTTGGGAGTTTGAACTATGTTCAGACATGTACACGACCAGATATCAATTTTGCTGTTGGTATTTTGGGTCGGTATCAAAGTATCCCGGAATGGACCACTGGAAAGCTGCAAAGAAAGTTCTCAGGTACTTACAAGGCACCAAATCTAACATGCTTACATATAAAAGATCTGATCATCTTGAGATCATTAGATACTCAAATTCAGACTATGATGGATGCGTCGATAGTAGAAAATCGACGTTTAGTTATCTGTTCCTATTAGCTGAGGGAGTAGTATCATGGAAAAGTGGAAAGCAGTCTGTCATTGCTACTTCCACTATGGAGGCCGAATTTGTGGCATGCTTTGAGGCCACAGTTCATGTATTGTGGTTGCGGAATTTTATCTCGGGGCTTAGGATTGTCGACTCCGTAGAGAGGCCGCTGAGAATTTATTGTGACAATTCCGCAACTGTATTCTTCTCAAAAAATGACAAGTACTATAAAGGTGCAAAGCACATGAAGTTAAATTGCTTGTCTGTTAAAGAAGAAGTAGAGAAACAAAAAGTGTCATTTGAGCATATCAGAACGGACATGATGGTAGCGGATCTGTTAACTAAAGGATTACCACCCAAGACGTTCATTGGCCATGTAGAACGTATGGGTGTTATGGATAAGACCTTGTTATTATTATGAAAGGAGCTCATTCAGTATATGACACTAGGAATTCAATTAAAGTAATGTTTCTGTTTTATATCAGATATGTTATCATCAAAGTATGTATACACTTAAAGTTTATAGATAACATATGATTATTTGAGAATTAATTTTCTTCTCAATATAAGGAAAATATAAAATTAGAATTGGTTTGTGATACATGGAAGGGAACATGTCGTTCAATGATGTACAACCGCCATGATTCGATCAATTCTGATTTTATTTAAAGTTAAAAGAACTTGATATAAAAGTGCACATTATAGTTATTGAACCATCAAGACGACACAAATGTCAAGTGGGAGAATGTAAGAATATTTATTCTTATATTTGACATATGTGTCTTTCGGTTTAATTATAAAGATCGAATTCATATTAATGTTATTGATTCTAATATGAAAGATGATTCCGTGATGGATCGGTTTTGATTAACGAATTAGAATCTGGGTATATTGATAACCCTCTTCTTTTATCTTAATTTGTTTATATATAGACATATCTTCTTTGGTCATTACATATGTATATATATTTGCTATATACATGTGTATGTAAAGATATTGCAAGTGGACGTGGACTTAAAAGAGTGTTAAAACAACATATGAATGTGTCCTTACTTTGTGATTAAAAATTGTGTAAATGAGGTGACTCATTATAACACAAAGATATTTGATGTATTAGTGGGGATGACTCATTATAACACAAAGATAATAACCACTTGTATATATGTATATCAAGAGTTGCTAAGAAACGTTGAGTTTTTTTTAGAAGGGGTGTTGTTTCGATACAATGATAGAATATAAAAAGAAAAACCACATTAAAGGCAAATAGCAACATAAGAGAAAGATCAAAGAAGCGTTTGAGTTCTTCGTCCATCGGAAGAACGATTTAGGCATAAAAGGTCAAAAAGAAGAAGAATCATTTTTTAAGACTTGGATTTATCTTAAACAAAAATCAAATCATGGATCAAGGTTAGTCTTTCTTCTTCTTCAAAAATTGTTTATGGTTGAATTAATCAAATCTAGAACTTCTTGGGATTTTGATTTCATTAAATAGAAATCATGAAATTGGTTTTACACCATCCAAGTATCCGGCCAGACCATAGCCATCAAGCAGCGCGTGGACTTGCAAGTTCCACATGAGATAGATGCTGGATGAAAGCTTGGTGATGTTAGACATATTCACGTTGAGGAGTGACGTTTGTGTGGTGTCGACCGTGTCTGCAACGTTAAGAGACATGATGCGTTTGGAGATGAGAACGTGAAGAAGAGTTGTGAAGAAGAAGAAGAAAGAGAGAGCGGTAGGAAAAAAAAATTTAGGGTTGCTCTGATACCATGTAAATGTGAATAATATTATATATTCCATAGTGAATATAGAAGAGGATTATATATACAAAGTAATGTGACACTAGGTTTTTGTCAATTAATGTACATTCCTAATATACTTGATTTAGTATCCTTTAACACTTTGAGCCTTTCAAACCCATAAAGGCCTCGGATTAAGCTTTCCGTTCTTATTATATGCAAGCTGCTGAATTTGCGACACAGTACTACATTGATCCTTTCAACTAGTCGGCCTAATGTGACTGGGTTGATACGTGGAGCTGTCAGCTGGAATCCTGGCGAATCTAAGGTTCATGCAAGAGAAGCGTTTGATACGAAAGTTCTATCACAAGGTAGCATATGAGGAGGGTATGTTTTGCTTTGTGATACGTTGAAACTTATGTTCAAGTTCGGTGCTATCGTAATAAAAGACTTTATTATATATTCAATTTGATCACCTATATTATCTTCATCACGTTCATATAAAATTACGTCCAAGGAAAACATTTAGGCTCTTTACCAAGCCTGCATGCACCATCAGCTTTTATAGTCCAATTACATAGTAAACATACATCTTGATCTCTCGGAGCTTCAAATATATTAAACCGTTTGAATTGATTGTCCCATTGAAAAGTGCAATAGAACAATGTTGATTTCCAAATATTTGTTCCAAACTTAAAGTGGTAATCTTGCTTGAAAGGCACCGTGTGAGGTCCTAGATCGTCTTCCTTGGATTTACAATGGACGGTAAGAGGTGGGCCACTTTTTCCTTTATTGCCAAGATAGTTTGTCATCGTGATGACCGTATCACGCCAGAACGGTTGGATCCCATGACCCGAACCAAATAAAAGAAAGACGAACAAAAAAACTATATAAATTTTTGGCGGATTTCTCATTTGATATTTTCTTATAGCTTGAATGATATGGATGCGGATTTTTCAGATTTTGCTCTTGGAGTTGATTTTATAGTACTTCCAATGGCTCGACATTTTCCTTGTATAGTGCCAATAACCAAACAAACAAGCAAATCAGTAAATGAGCATTTAGTGAGACTAGATTCGGATCTTAATGGATTGTGTGACATTTGTCGTCCATAGACATGAACAAAACAAGTATTTGTTGACAGCTCAATATCAGAATCTATATCAATTGAAAACATAACAACATTTTTGGTAGACGTAAGTAAGTAGATCAAAACCGGATTAGTATCGAATTAATAGTGTTGCTAACAGCAAGATGCATTCATCTTTGGTAGACAAGAAGAAATCAAAACCGGATCAAACCGAGATAAACTGGATTATTCGTTATCTTGGAAGTCCAAAATGACTGAAGGATCTTCCTTCCACACAACATCATCATAAGAAAACGCTTTGGCTAAATAAGAAACCAACTGCTCATGAATCACTTCTTCTGAAGGAAGCAAGGTATCTGTCTCTCTTCGCAATGATGTAACTTCTTTATCAGCAATCCCACAAGGCACAATGTGCTCAAAGTACTTCAAATCAGGATCCATGTTAAAGGCCAAACCATGACAAGTGATTCCAGAAGATATCCGAACCCCAATAGCACCAATCTTTCTATCCCCAACCCAAACCCCAGTCTCACATTTGTTTCACATCGAAGCAAATTCGATCATTGACCGCTCCAATGTCTCCACATAGTTCCTAGCACCAAAACCGATGCTGCGTAAAGAAATGATGGGATATAAGATGGCTTGATGAGGGCCATGGAATGTGATATCTCCCCCTCTTTGAGTATAATGAAGTTCAGCTCCAATTTTTGTAAGTTCAGATTCAGAGATCAGTAGATTGTGATCGGTTCTACGTTTTCCGAGTGTGTAAGTTGGTGGATGCTGAAGGGAGAGGAGGGTATCTGTAATTTGATGAGCTTTTCTCTCGGAAACTAACTTCTCTTGAATTTTAAGGGATTTCAAATAGTTGACATTGCCTAGCCTCCAAACCTCTAGGGTTCTAGGGGATCTCATTTCCTACACATTACCACATAATCCATACTTAGGTTTAAATACGAAGAGCCAAACACAAAAAAATCTTCGTCTTTTTTTTCCAACACAAACTTAATATTACTTATAAGATGTAAACGCATGACTAAAACAGCAAAAAAATAATTCCAAAAAGAACCAAAGATAAAGTTAAGAATCAAATCTAAGGAGCTAGGATACAAACACTAAAGACAGAAACATGAATAGTTTTTGGTACCAGGTACGTGAGGGGCATTTCATCGAACAGTGAACATGCATAAACAAAAAGAAACAGTACTAAATCAGATTATGAACCGATAAAAACCCATAAAAAGAATCGAATACATCGTACAAGAGTAAGTAATCGCTAAAGTGAGAGACTTTGAAGAGCTAGATTACCGATACAGCAAAAAATCTGTGAACCTGTGACTGGTGAAACCATCGAGAGAGAAAATGAGTGCGTATGGCTTTATCATCGCAGCATAATCGTACGGTCGAGATTAAAGTTGACTTTATTAATTATAGGCCTGAACGAAGTAGGCCCATTAATAACTTATAATGGCCCAATCGGATTGCTATATATTTACGATTTTGCGTTTTGATTTTTGTTTTTGAAAAATTGGTTTTTCATCTTCTTCCCCGCGAGACGACTGCGATCGGGTTTCTCTGAATTCACCATCGATTTCAATTTTTTTTTTTTTTGAAGAAGATATCGAATTCAAGGTATATCGAGTGAATCTTTATCTTCTAGACTTCTTCCATGGAAACCGATTGACATTTACGCGAATGAGCAAAATCTTTCTCTTATTTCGTGATTCCAATGAGAAAATTGCGTATTTTGATTCAATCGAAGCCATTTTTAGTGGATATCAAAGAGATAGATGCTCAAATATCTGCTTCAATTGCTTGATCTTAAATCAGTTTCTTTCTCTTTTCAGCGACGAGCCTTCTTAAGTGGCCATGGATTCTAAAGATAGTTCATCAGATGCGAACGAATCCTCTGGGTTTGTAATCTCTTAGATTTTTTAACAGAAATCCAAAAATGGCGTAATTTTTTGGGAAATCAAATAGATCGATTCTCAAAGCTCTGCTTCAATTGCTTAATCTATAAAACCTTAATATGTCAATTTCTTTCTCTTTTTCCAGCAACGAGTCTTCTTCGGCAGCCATGGATTCTGAAGATAGTTCATCAAATATGATCGTTGGCTCTGGGTTTGTGACCTTTTGGATTCTTCAACATGAATCTTTTAAACTGATAATTGATTTCTGGTTTGTATCTCTATGTTTTTTGTTTTTTCAGGTATACGTTAAGGTTAGATGATATGGTTTTTGACGCTTTATATACAATCAATGAGGACAACTATGATGGGATTTTCAAATTTAACAAGATTTGTTTTTCCAAATTTTATTTAATAAGAATCTATAGAATGAAGTTGTCTCATACTAAATTCAAATTGCGAGATATCCCTATAGATTTGTTTGATCAGTTCAGTAAAAAAAAAATAACTTGCAAATGCAGGTAGGAAACCGCTACAAGATCCCCTGTCATGTATATGCTACAGAAGATTCGACAACGTCACAAGAGTCACCAAGTACTTCTGTCGTACCAACAGCATCAGAAGAAACACCTGAGATAGACACAACAGAAAAAGTAATAGACGCAACAGTAAAAGTAGTCGCAGTGGCAGAACACTATAAGTTGCAGGCAAAAGAGGCACAAGAACTTGCCTATAGACACGTCCAGTTGCTAAATTTAGAAAGCTACATAATTTTGCAGTTAGCCGTAGAAATCCTTAACCGATGTGATGTCCACCTCTTAACCACATCATCATCATCATTATCTTCATCATAATCATCATCATCACTCGCCTTTTCCTTTGTTCCTTGCAGGTGCGAACGGTGAAAAGGTTTTCCTGCGGTAAAAGCTTGATCAATTTTGTTCGACTAACTAATCAATTTTGTCACTTCTGTGTAGTTTAGAGGTTAAATGTTTTTGGCTGTAAAGGCAAAAACTAATGTTTTGCTTTTTGTTAATACAAGTTTGTGCACTGCAGATTATATTTAGAATTAAATTTATTTTTCTAATACATCTTTTTTAAAATAAAGAGTGTGGTGTGGACTGTGGAGGGCCTGGAGGCTTTGTCAACGTCTCAACTCTCAACGTCTCAACTCTCAACGGCTCAACGCAGTATATTTAACCGTTTAACGTTCGACTTATATTATACATCAGTTTAGGAGAATTGACTAAATTTTGATTTTTGTAAATAGTGGGCCTTATTGTTAGCACATTATAAGCTTATAATGGGGTTTTCTGAATACTATATGAATACGGTCGAGATTAAAGTTGACTTTAATTAAAGGCCCATTAAGAACTTGTAATGGCCCAATCGGATTGCTATATATATATACGATTTTGCAGTTGAAAACTGAAAAAAAAAAAAAGGTAGAAAAGCGGGAAATAGAGTTGGTTACATCTTCTTCTCCGACGAGACGAGACGACTGCGATTGGGTTTTTCTGAAGCGCAGGTATATACGACTGTATATTTGCTTGTATATATACGCGTGTATATAGTAATAAATCATTATCGAGTATTATTTAAGAAGATCTCGAATTCAAGGTATATCGAGTGAAATCTTTATCTTCTTCCATGGAAACCTATTGAGATTTACGCGAATGATCAAAATCTTTCTCTCATTTTCGAGATTAAAAGGAGAAAATGGCGCTTTTTGATTCAATCGATGCCAATTTTGGGGAAATCAAAAGAGATCGATGCTCAAATCTCTTAGTTGTCTGTTTCTTTCTTTCTTTTTTTTCAGCGACGAGCCTTCGTCAGTGGCCATGGATACTGAAGATAGTTCATCAGATGAGAACGCTTCCTCTGGGTTTGTGACATTTTTGTATCTCAATTGCATAGTTTGATTTAACCAAAGCCAATTTTAGGGAAATCAAAGAGATCAATCGAAGCTTAAAGCTCTGCTTAACTGCTTGATAATGTCAAATTCTTTATCTTTTCAGCTACGAGCCTTCTTCTTCAGCGGCCGTGGAATCTTCAGATGATCCTTCATCAGAATCGAACATTCCCTATGTGTTAGTGATTTTTTTTTTTGGATTCTTTAAAAGCAATCTTTGATTTAACCGAAGCCAATTTTGGGGCAATCAAAGAGATCAATCGATGCTTAAAGCTCTGCTTAACTGCTTGATAATGTCAATTTATTTCTCTTTTCAGCGACGAGCCTTCTTATTCAGCGGCTGTGGAATCTTCAGAACCTTCATTAGAAGCGAACATTCCCTATGTGTTAGTGATTTTTTTTTTGGATTCTTTAACAGGAATCTTTGAAAAACTGATCTTTGCTTTTCTGGTTAGTTTGTTTAGACAGATTTGTATCTCTTTTTCAGCGACATGATCGATTCCGGAGGTAGTTCAGAAGACGACACCGGTCCCTCAGGGTTTGTGATCTTTTCGATTCTTTAACACCAATCTTTGATTCCTGTTCTATGTTTTGAGATTTGTTCCATTTTTTACTCTTTTTTTTGTTTTTTTTTTTGTTTCAGGTTTACGAGTGATGAATTGATTTTTAAGGCTTTAGCAACAGTCTATGATGATGAAAATGGTCTTCATATCGATGAGATATTCAATTTTATCAAGGTTAGGAGAATCTCTCTCTCTCTCTCTCTCTCACACACACACACACACTATAAGTATCTGTGTTTGATGTTCATGACTCATGAGTGTATAGCTTGTGTGTATATTGGTTCTGAAGTGAGTCAATAGCTGATTACAACAGAGAGATCTGAAAATGTGACTTCAAATACCATTGATATCCTCCTAAGAGCCTTATTAGGAAACCTTTGAAGTCTTGGTTTTGCTGATTCCTTCATTGTTCTTGATCAACCAACCATCATCCTTCTCTTCTCTACGTTTCTCTGTTGCATCTCATTCAGAGTTGTTTGGATTCAGTTCAGAGTTATTCTTTTGGTTAATGTAAATTGCAGGAAAGGTACGATATACTGGAAGATTTCAGGGAGCAGTTGGAAGACCAGCTAGGAGATCTAGTTTCTGAATGCCAAGTACAACAGGTAACTAGTTTTCAAATATGTTGGAGTTGCCTCATACTAAAGCAAGATTGTAGATATCTATAGTTTTGTTTGATCAATTCAGTAAAAGGAAAAAAAAACTTGTAAATGCAGGTAGGAAACCGCTACAAGATCCCCCGTGGTCTTTTTAATACTCCAAGGCAGTCAGAAGTAGCTTCAAATGCAACACAAAGCATGAGTTCAGAAGATTCCACGAGCACGAAGCCACAAGACACACCAAGTATTTCTTCTTCTTCTGAACCAACAGCTCCAGAAGAAAATCCTCAGATAGTCGCAGCAGTAAAAGAAGTCGCAGAGGCAGAACACTTGGAGTTCCAAGCAAAAGAGGCACAAGAACTTGCCGATAAACACGCCAAGTTGCTAAAGTTAGAAAGCTACATAATCTTGCAGTTAGCCGTAGAAATCCTTAATCGATGTAATGTCCACATCTCAACCACATCATAATCATTATAATCATAATCATCATCGTCACCGGCCTTTTGCTTTGTTCCTTGCAGGTGCTAATGGTCAAAAGGTTTTCCTGCGGTAAAAGCTTGATCTTCTGGTCCGGTTCAATGTGGATGTTTCGATGACCGGTTTCTTCTTCAATAGTTTGAGTAAAAAAAGAGTGTGTAGATATGTGATTTCATTTGACAAACTAAGCACTTTTTGTTACTTCGGTTTAGTTTTGACTTTTGAGGCTAAAGGTTTTTGGTTGTACAGGCAACAAACAATAGGAGCTTTTACAGATTATGCGAATCTTAAGAATTGAATTTTTTTACTAATACATAAGAAAATAAATGAAAAGTGTGATCAAGTATTTTAACGGTCGAGATTAGTTTAAATCCGGTTATGAGAGCTAAATTTTTATAGTGGGCCTCATTGTAAGCCCATTATAATGGTGGGGGCTTTCTAAATGCTATATATTAGGACCTTACGAGCGATGTTCAGTCTCTCTCTCTCTACCTCAATTTTCTTGTTCTTCTCTCTTCCATCGCGGTTCTGACCCGAGTTTGGTAGATTTTTCTAAGAAAGTCTTTCACTTTTGTTCTCAAGCTTTCATCTCTCCCTCAACTCAAACTCCAGGTTTGGAAATATTTATATTTATCTGCGATTGGTTCCTTATAGGTCGATTTCAGAGTTCGGCTTCTTAATTTCACTATATGTTCATATAGTTCTTGTTTGCTTTGCTGGTCGAATCGGGTTTTTATTAAGGAATTAAGATTTTACTTAGGGTTTGGATTTCCGTTTTTGCAGATGGCGAGCAATATCATCTTGTTCGAGGATATCTTCGTGGTCGATAAGCTAGACCCTGATGGCAAAAAGTTCGATAAAGGTATATACTTTCTTAACCTCAATCACGATTTCTAATGCTTCTTATGGTTTAAGTCAAAGTTTGTTCGTAGCTGTTTCGTTTCTGTATTGGTAATGAGTTCTTTCGTTTATCCTTTTTTTTTTTGGTTTGACTGTTTGAGTGAGTGGGTACTGTGGAAAAATCTGAACTTTAAAGTCTTTAGTCTCCCCAAGTTTTGTTCTGTCTTCAAATTGAGTGGCTTTCTTTGAAACCTACAATAATTTGTGTTGTGGGTGTGTGTTTGTGGTTACAGTTACTCGCATTGAAGCTCTGAGCCACAACTTGGAAATGTTTATGCATTTAGATGTTAACACAGAGGTTTATCCGATGGCTGTTGGTGATAAGTTCACACTGGCGTTGGCTGCCACGCTGAATCTCGATGGAACCCCTGATACCGGATATTTTACTCCGGTAAAAAAGTCTTCTGCTTTTTATTTGTTTGATCTGTTTTTATACACACTCTCTTTGTTTGCTTTGACAAATTTCATGAATGGTAACAGCGAACCCGTATTAGGATTTGGTTAGGATATAACTGTTAATGCTTAACGGTTGATATTACAACTCTGTTGGCTGATTCAAGAAACCGGTCTATCTAGGAATAATAGTAAACATATGGAATTTTAACAAGCTTTAGTGACTTGAATCTTGAAAATCTACATTTGAAAACCAAGAATGTTGTTTGCTCATCTGAACATTAATCTAATGTACTTTTCATCTCGATATATTACAGGGAGCAAAGAAAACGCTTGCGGATAAGTATGAATACATCATGCACGGGAAGCTTTACAAGATCTCGGAGCGTGACGGCAAAACTCCAAAAGCGTAAGGATCTCATATACCTAATCAAATTAATTCAATGTTTACCCAAATAGATCCAATTCAACTTGCAGATCTAACCATCATGTTTTGGTTACTTTCTTTAAATTATGTGTTTCCAGAGAGCTATATGTGTCGTTTGGCGGCCTCCTGATGTTGCTTAAGGGAGATCCAGCTCACATTTCTCACTTCGAACTCGACCAGAGGCTCTTCCTACTCATGAGGAAGCTGTGAGATGCCATTGTGTCTGATTATGACCCGGCATTTTCGCATATAAACCGAATTAACAGAGAGCTTGATCTAATGTACTTTTGCTGCTTCAACTTATGTTATCTTCATGAAGCAACTCTAAAAGCAAGTCCTTCCGTACCGTTTTAACATCCTGTTCCACAAGTTGACTGCTCCAATTAAAATGTGTTTGTAGCTCTAAGCTCTTGAAGATAAGCACTTGAGACCAAGACCATTAAGAAAAAAACACAGAAAAACAGTTTTGTTTCTTTTCTAACCAGTTTTCACTTGTACAACACTCTTATCTTCTAACAATATGAAGCCAATATGAAGCCAATAAAGCTCAAAAGTTTTAGATTTTGATCGAAAACCAGTGTGTTTCTCTAAAACACGTTTGTGTTTTTGCTCTTTGAGACCATGAGAGAGTACATTGAACGGTCGAGATTAGTCTCAAAATTTTGGGCAGATCAAGATTTTTTTTATAGTGGGCCTTATTGTAGGCCCATTAAAAGCTTATGATGAGGCCTTCTAAATGCTATATATTTCGAGATGAAGAAAATAAAATAAAAAGTAGAAAAGCGGGAATACTGAATTAGGTGTCGTCTACTTCTCCGGTAACTCTGACGACGAAGAAGACGACTAATCTGAAGCGTACGAGTGTGTTTTGGTATATACGCATCGATTTAGAGGTAGTTAGAGTTAGAAGCGAAGAAAAATTTGATTTCGAGAGAGAGACGACGAGGAAGGGTTTAGAGATGCAAGGACATCGGAAGAATAAATGGACGGTAGAAGAAGAAGAGGCGCTTCTCGCTGGAATAGCCAAGCACGGGTACGGAAAATGGGCTAATATTGTTGAAGATCCCGAGTTTGCGCCTCAACTTCTAGATCGCACTAACATTAACCTCAAGGTATTCGTAAATTCCCAAAAATCTTCAATGGAAATCGATTTTGAGATTAGGGATCGTATTTTGGTCTTAAATGTTGGATTTGATGTTTGTTTTTGTTGCGAAATTCCAAGGATAAATGGCGTAATATGAAAAATCGTGTGGGGATTATGGAGAAATCAATGACACAGACACTCAAATCTGCTTCCGTTTCCATTTCCCCTGCAAAGACTTCTCCTGTTGTTGTTAGCAACGAGCCTTCATCGGATAAGAGCAATGATACTAGGTTTGTTACATTTGGAGATTCTATAAACTGGAATGTTCTCTGATTTCTGTATTTTTCTCTAGGTTTAACAGCTTCCGCTGACACCTTCTCCTATACCTTGTTGCAAGGTACGATGCAATGGTTTTTGAGGCTATATCAACAATCAATGATGAAAATGGTTCTGATCTTAAGGAGATTCTCAGCTTTATCGAGGTGAAGAGGATATATACATTGCAGTCTTTGTTTTCATGGTTTATATTTGACATTCATTACTCAGTTTATCTCAATTTCTTGGCAGAGTTATTTCCTTGGGTTTCAATAGACTCGTTTTTCTGGATACAAAAGCTAAGTTTTCACCTGAACTGAGCCGATAGATTGTGTATCTTTGTCTGAAGTGAGTCAGTAATTGATCACAATGGATAGAACATACATATTTTTAGGATAGTTATCTGACAATTAGTTTGTAACTTCTAAGGTTGTAGATATATATATATGTAGTGAGTAGTCTACCATAACCATGCTGACTGCAAACATTCTGATACCATTTGAATAGCATTACCAACCACCTGTTGGAACCTCTTTGTTGCGCTCAGTTACTGCAACTTTACAAAATGGTCAAGAAATTCAGACCCAGGAAAAATTCTAAGTGTGGTTTCGTTTTTCCTCCTTATAACATTTGACTCCAAGCATGAATCCTTTGCCTTCGCCAATGCTGCTGCATTACGTTATGTTCTCTAGGTTTCTCTATTGTATCCTGGTTCAAGCTTTGAAAATAATCGTTTGCATATCTGATATCTCTCATATTTACGATCAACTATAACATCAAGAATATGATTCACATTAAATCCAGTTGGAAGTTAATCGTATGGTTGATCAATTGCAGGAACGACATGAGGTTCCACAAAACTTTAAGAAACTGTTGAGTAACAGCCTAAGAATCCTTGTTTCTCAAGACAAACTCAAAAAGGTAACTAGTTTTGTTTTTCTTGATGCGCTGTTTTTCACAAGCCTATCTACTTTTCTCCAGACCCCCACATCTATTTGACAAGATGTAGTAATAATAAACTTGAGGTATATTATTTTATAAACTCAAAAATTACTTCACAAATGCAGGTACGAAATAGTTACAAAATCTCCATTACGAAAGCAACAAAGCCAACACACATCCTGCATCCAAAAGATTCCATGAACCCACCAGAGCTACCAAGTACTTCTGTGATATCAACAAAAGCAAAAGAAACACAGGAGATAGATGCAGCAGCAAATAAAGTGGCAGAACGAATCAATGAGTTGGCAGAAGAAAACGACGTAATTTTACTTCTATTTACTTTGTGTTGCTCATCCAATTTACGGTATCATAGCATCTAAATATATGATCTCAGTTGGAAGTTATTCTCTGCGGTTGATCAACTTCAGGTATGGTACGAGGAGCGACAAGACTTTAGGAAGTTTTTGAGTGAGTGCCTGAAAATTCTCGTTTCTCAAGGCAAACTGGAAAAGGTTTTTCTTTTTTCTTAACTGCGCAGTTATTTATTGATGCATCATCATCTATTATAACAAGATCAATTAGACATGTTAATAGTAAATGTCAAGTTTGGGTTATTTTTATTTGATAAAGATCCGATAAGCTTGCAAAATGTAGGTATTAGATCGTTACAGGATCTCAGAATTAGAAAACAAAGTGTTGGAAATAGCACCAGAAGTTGTAGCAATGAAAATAGCAGAGTCAGATAAGAAAAGGTTGATAGCAGCAGAGGCAGTCGAAGAAGAACAACGAATGCACAAGTTGGTAGAAGAAAGCCACACGATGCTTCAGTTATGCTTAGAAATCCACCAACAATGTAATCTCAAGAAACCTATATGGCACATCAATTCATCATGATCATGATCATCACAGTCTTTTGCTTTGTTTCTTGCAGGTGCTCTTGGGGAAGAGGTTGTTCTACGGTAAAGAGCTTATCTAGTAGACACGATCGCAAACCAAGTATATATCTGGTTTGGTTCAATTTGGATAAGTGATTTCATTTGACCTCCTAACCATTTTAGTGTGGTTTCAGTTCTGTTTTTGTAGTTGGTTGTAGTGGAGAACTAATGTTCACTGTTTTGTTCATAGAAAAAAGTATTTTAGCATTTAATATTTAGATTAATTTTTCTTCTCTAAAAAGTGTCTATGAGTCTGTCTTGAGAATGCTTTGCTACGTAATAAAGCATCAAAAGGTGCTGGAAAGCATAAAGCTTTACGAAAGAAATTTTGGTCTATTGTTTTTTGTTTCTAATTAATAAAAGTTGGTATGTGTGTATAAAACTAATCATATTTCCACTTGAAAACAACATTGTGATTTGATATTTTTCTTTTATGTGTTAGTATGCAATTGCGATTCATAGTCTCTTTTTGACATTGTGTAAAATAAATTGATTGATACCAATATTTCCACACGAAAACGAAAAATTAAGGAAAATCCCAAATCGAAAAAGGAAAGTAGGGGCAAAACTGGAAATATAGAAAAAGTGAGAAAGAAGAACAATTCTAAAGAGGAAAACCCTAATAAGGCCACAGAAATAAAAAAAAAAGGGGGACTATAAAAAGTGGCTAACACGTATTGGTTCAGTCTCTCTCTACCTCAAAATTTTTATTTGCTCCTTCTCTTTTATCTCTCTACTCAGATCCGAGTTTGAGAGATTTCAAGCTATCTAACAAAGTCCTTCACTTTTGCTCTCAAAGCTTTCATCTTTCCTTCAACTACTTAAGCTCCAGGTTCGTAAATATCTGTTTTACCTTTCTCTGTCATTTATTCCCTTTTTATTATATGAACGATTGGATCTCGAGTCTGATTTTGTCTCTTTCCGATGGATTTGGTTCGGATTCCTTCTGGGTCGATTTCAAATTTTTTAAAATTTTAATGCTTGTAAATCTGTAATTCATCTTCATGAGCCAATTAGTTGCTGAAACTCTTCAAATCCCTTATTTAGCTCGATTTGATTTTGAGCAGATGGGTTAGCTTTGATTTTCGATATTAATATATCAACCCTATCTTGAATCATCCATGGGCACACTAATGTTATTATATGCTTTTCTGGAGAGGTAGATATTTTGAATGGTATCTAAGATATTGGATGAACCATATACCTATTTCTCTCCTGACATCTAATCATTCAGATATTAATGCTTGTTGTTCCTCTCTATATGGACTTCGAGTTTGGCTATTCTGTTACATTGTTACCTTTGCAGAACTTTCTCGGTAGATTTAAGATTGGTGGCTTGTTCAATTATCTTTAGCTATTTGGGGTCTATAACGTTATTTCTTTTGGGTATTGTTGTAGTATGGCAGGATCAGCCGCAGAAGGTACACAATTTGATACGCGTCAGTTTGACCAGAAGCTGAATGAAGTGTAAGTCATAAGATTTATATAATTTTAATACTCGGTGTGATGTGATATGCCGTATTTGCTAATCTTATTGCTTCTTTGGGTGCAGACTCGAGGGACAGGATGAGTTCTTCACCTCATATGATGAAGTCCATGAGAGCTTTGATGCCATGGGTTTGCAAGAGAATCTTCTTAGGGGTATCTATGCTTACGGTAAGTGAAGAAGAATTATAGAAACAACCTTTTTTGTGTTTTATGTTGGGATTCCTATAAACTACATCTCATGTGTGCTCTCCCTTGATTGGTTGATTTTTTTCTAGGTTTCGAAAAGCCTTCTGCTATTCAGCAAAGAGGAATTGTACCCTTTTGTAAGGGTCTTGATGTGATCCAGCAGGCACAGTCTGGTACTGGAAAGACCGCCACTTTCTGCTCTGGCGTCTTGCAGCAGCTTGACTATACCCTTGTCCAGTGCCAGGCTCTGGTTTTGGCTCCCACCAGAGAGCTTGCTCAGCAGATTGAGAAGGTCATGCGTGCCCTTGGTGATTACCTCGGTGTCAAGGTTCATGCCTGTGTTGGTGGAACCAGCGTCCGTGAGGATCAGCGCATTCTCCAGGCTGGTGTTCATGTTGTTGTTGGAACTCCTGGTCGTGTGTTTGACATGCTTCGAAGACAATCTCTTCGCCCTGACTGCATCAAGATGTTTGTCCTTGATGAAGCTGATGAGATGCTCTCCCGTGGTTTCAAGGATCAGGTTTGTCTTTACTTTACCAAGTTTGATTATATCCCTAGTATGGTTGTTATTAAACTGTGATCATGACTTGGTTATATGTTGTTTTCTGGTTAATTTGCAGATCTATGACATATTCCAGCTTCTCCCACCTAAGATTCAGGTTGGAGTATTCTCAGCAACGATGCCACCAGAAGCTCTTGAGATCACAAGGAAATTCATGAGCAAACCAGTGAGAATCTTGGTGAAACGTGATGAGCTCACACTTGAAGGTATCAAGCAATTCTACGTGAATGTGGAGAAAGAAGAGTGGAAGCTCGAGACTCTCTGCGATCTCTATGAGACTCTAGCCATCACTCAGAGTGTCATCTTTGTCAACACTCGTCGCAAGGTCGACTGGCTCACAGACAAAATGAGAAGTCGTGACCACACAGTCTCAGCAACTCACGGAGACATGGACCAAAACACAAGAGACATCATCATGAGAGAATTCAGGTCTGGTTCTTCTCGTGTTCTCATCACAACCGATCTCTTGGCTCGTGGTATTGATGTGCAGCAAGTCTCTCTGGTCATAAATTTTGACCTCCCAACTCAGCCGGAGAATTACCTTCACCGTATCGGAAGAAGTGGAAGGTTCGGGAGAAAGGGTGTGGCGATTAACTTTGTTACTCGTGATGATGAAAGAATGCTGTTTGATATTCAGAAATTCTACAATGTGGTCGTTGAGGAGCTGCCATCAAACGTGGCCGATTTGCTGTGAAGAAGAAGAAGAAAGGTTACTTGTTTCTCAAGTTTCTTATTTGATTTTTGACCCGTTTCTCTCTCTCTCTCTCTCTGTCTCTGAAAGTCTGAATCATCCATACATCTTTTTTTTTTTTTTTATATTCTCTAGTATTCATCAACTTTGTCGAACATATGTCTCTTCTGACAATTTTTCTTTTAAATCACATGCAATATTTATTTCTTCGATTGTATGATCCACAAATCTTTCGTAATTACAAGTCTATGTCATAGCGATTCTGTGCCTGTTTTAACGGTTTTGTCACGGAAATACGATTCATTCGATAGTCTGGTTGAAATGAATCCAAGGAGTGGGTAGTAATATAGAGTTTTAGTACAAATCTTTGGAATTCACTTTCGGTAATAAGAATACTTGAAGTGCATCTATATGTAAGATATAGTGAATACTTTCGGGAAAGAAAACGTCAACTATTTGTCAAACTTGTCTAATCAGTAATCACATCTCTTTTTTTCTATTTTTCATTAGTACTAGTGTACTGTGTACACACACACACAAACACAATATAACATTCCCCTCTTTCTTCTACCTTTGTCTAATTGTATAAACCATTTGATTAGCAAGGAAAATAAAATAAAAAGTCTCTTTCTTTCATCTAACATGAATCCAATTTTCTCATTCTCCGTCTGATGATTTCCCGAGAAAAATATCACAGAAAAATATTAAGTGGTTAACAAAAACTTTCTTGGTCTCAATCATCAAGTCTGTTGTGAGTTTGAAGGTGTATCATTAGACGATGTTCCACTCATAACACTTAAAACTGAATGCTTCCTTTGAAGCCTTCCTCTTAGCTGCCTGATCTTAGCATCAACTCGAGCCGTGAACCCAATCTTTGTCTTCTCTCTCGCCTTTGACTTCTCTCGTTTCCACATTCGCTCATCCTCTTCATCAATCCTGAAATGCTTGATCTCTTGTATAATGTGATGGTCAAGAGGGTTCACTGATCTTTGGTATGAAATGTGGAACAAGTAAGGAAGTGTTGTGGTGGCTATGACCAGTAGTGAAGTAAGCCAGAAGATGGGTGCAGGCGCTAGAGTCTCGGCGAGCATGTGAAAGATGTTACCGGAGAGTTTTGGTGGTAACATACCGTAAAGAGCGAGGAAGACGTACCAAGCTCCTATGCTTCCCCAAATCATTACGTGTTGGATCCAAGTGAAGTGACTCATGGTTAGAGCGATTTGAACATTTACTGCCCAGATGATGCATGTGAACATGGCGGTTCCCATGGCATTCATGTCTGCGGTTTGGCCATCTGAGCGGAATGATTGGACATGGAAGATTCCAAGGTTCAGTGCAAAGATGACTATGGATGCGTAAACTCCATTGCCCATCCATCCAAGGATTCTGTACCAGTCGAAGAAGAGGTTCTTGGGGCCTTGTTGATACAATGCAGGGAACTAGAAAAAGAAAACAGGCCAAGAAAAGAATCAAGATTTGAGAAGAAGGTTTGCTTTTTTTTTTTAATGAGAAATGGGATGGAGAGGACTTTATATAACCTGTAAGCAGACATCAGAAGGAACATCTTGTTCAAAAACTCCGAGGGAAATGACGGGGAGAGAAGTGAGAACAACGTTGAAGAGTAATAAGTAGGAGTCATTGTAAATTGATTGACCAGAAAACCCCGTAAAGGCTTCGAAGTAGAAGAGAGTTAGACCAAAGGTTATGTTCTTGTAGAAGAAATAGCAAATCTGTGAAAATAACAATTACGAATCAAGATCAAGTATATATATATTATGCTGTCTGGTGAGTTAGATCAATGCATATATTACCATCTGGGCTATTCGTTTGTAGCACCAGTGTCCGTGGACAACAAGTAGTCTCTCAAGAAACCGAAACTGGGCTATGGAGAAGTCACTTGCCATTACAGCCTGCAAAGAAACAGAAACAAATATTCTCAGAAAAAGCAGCAAAACTTAACCATAGCTCATTGTGCTGAAGAAAAGTTTGTTTAAGCACCTGCATGCCTTCAACGCCACTGATTCCAACACCAATATCGGCTTCTTGAATCATTCCAACATCATTTGCACCATCTCCGATTGCCAAAGTTGTTTTTCCTGTTCCTTCTTTGGCTAGCCTTGTCACCTAGAAATCCAAGACAACCAAATATGGTTATGTGCGCGTCCATGTGATGCTCTGAAACCAATAAAGATGTTTAAGAGTTGTGGAGTTATTCGTACAAGTGCTTTCTGTTTGGGAGAGACACGACAGCAAATCACTGATGCACAGTCAACTGCAAGGGCAAGAAACTGATACTTGACATCATCCTTCAAAGCATATGTAAGTGTCTTTCCATCAATGATCAAAGCAAATGCTGCATGTGGATCCTTTTCAATTTTGATCATCTGTGAAGCGTTTGTGATCTGCATCAAAATGCTCTCCTTTGCAGCCTGACCATTAACGAGTTTTGGTATCACATGCAAGATTCTACTGAAACAATTATTGTAGGTTTTTTTAATTATAGCATCGACCTAATACATACAGCTTCAGAGTCTTGTGATGATTCCTCTACATTTGTAAGTGAAATGGATATCTGCTTCATACCCTGTCGCAGTAAACTGCAGGCATATCTGCATTGGGCCAGCCAAAGAACTTAATTAGTCCACTTATTCTTAGAGGAAAACTAAAAATACAAAAACACAGTTTAGAGGTCTGTGGTACTAGTAACAAAGAAGAACAAACCCTATGTTTATTGCTGTCTCCATCTTATCTCCTGTCAAAACCCATATCTTGAGACCAGCTTGGGCTAGGTTATCTATACATTGAGGCACCTGAAGTGAAACTACAAACAGTAAGTTGAAAAGGATTTTCGAAAGGCCGCTTCTTTGAATATAATCAGAGTTGAACTATGTTTCATACCCCTTTTTGCAGTTTGTCCTCCACAGCAGTAGCTCCAACAAGGATCAATTCCTTCTCCATCATGTCTGATACCTTCTCAAGCATTTCATCTCTATCAGCTCCAACTGAAGTTTTGGCTTTGTGAAATTCACTATTCCATGCTGAGTACTCGGTCTCATCCAGCTTTCTGTAACCAAGTGCCAATGTGCGTAAACCCGCTTCACCATATTCATTCAAGTGCTTGGAAGTAACTCCTAGATAATCTTTTCCATTCTTTGATAAACGGTCAAATATGATGCTGCATAGAAAAAGCATTAAATTGTGGTTAGAAGAAGTGAGAAGCAACTGGGACTGGCTTGATCAAGTTATGCAATCAAACCTGTCAGCGCCTTTACAGAGTAGAAGAATCTGCCCTTCCTCATCTCTGACAATGGCAGACATTCTTTTTCTTTTGCTAGTGAAGTCTAAAAGATTTAATATTTTGTATTCTCTGTAAAATAACCACCACATGATTATACATCTATACGCAGAGATCAATGGAAAAAATTGAAAGATTTTCAGAATTATCACACATCAAATGATTAAGTTACAGTCTCACCTATCAACTGGCTGGCCTGAAGATGAAAACCGTTCAGCAATAAACACACTTGATTGAGTTCTCTTAGTAAACTCAAAACCAAACTCCCTAGAAGCAACAAGGAAAGCAACTTCATCAGGAGACTCAGCTTCATATGTACACTTTCCAGTATCTTCATCCACCTCAGGAATCGCAGTATGACAAACTGCGAGTATACGGAAAAACATCAAAATGTCATCTGGATTAGGCTCATTTAACCAGTTTTCATCCATTAGACGGTTATCTTCAAAACTAAACCCCTTAACACCAGTGGTCTGCTTCCGATCCTTTTCGTCGCTAGCAGTGATTACAGTCTCCAATTCAAAATCTGTTGACGTCTTGCTGGCCAGTTTTGCGTAGCCTTGTGTCCTGCCTTTAGTCACTGGAAGGTTTGTAACTTCTTCAACTTTCTCCTGATCAAGATCCATCGCCATCTGCTTAGCAGCAGCTAGTTCTACTTCACTGGCACGGACACCATAAGAAGTACCCGCAATTGAGCATTTCAGAAAGTCCATCTGATTACATGTCAAAGTTCCTGTTTTATCAGAAAGGATGGTATCAACTTGTCCCAGCTCTTCATTTAAATTCGACGTGCGTGCTTGAGCGGGAGTCCCACTCTGGCTATCATACAATTGCAAGTCTTGATTTATGAAATGTGCTTGCAAGACTTTAACTACCTCGATGGAAACATACAATGAGATGGGAATCAAGTACCCATAAAGCAAGAGAGCAGTGATCAAATGAACTACCCAAGCATACAAAGGATTTGTAGGATTTGTTAAGCTCTCAGGCTTGTCTGGCCGCAAGTACCACCAATCTGCCATTAAAAGTTTTGTCATCACGGCAAATCCCAGAGAGCTGATGAAGGAAACAATCAAGAGAAGTGCAAAGAGAGTGTATATAATGTAATCCATTCTCTTTTCAATCCTGCTTCTCTTTGAAGGAGATTTTGTTGAATTCTGCATTACTTTTGTGTCATGCCCAGTAAATATCACCACCCCGTAGACATAAGTCGTGTTTCTGAGCTTTGAATCTCTCAAGAGAATCTGGTTAGGATCAAGTGGATAGACCTGGCCATCACACTGAAGATTACCAACAAACGTATACAGGTTAGGATTTGGATCTTCGCATTTTATCGTTGCAGAGAAATTCTGAAAAGATTCATCCTTGTCCAAAGCCAAAGTAGCATCCAAACATCTCTTAACTTTCAAGTTAGTTTCACCGTCTAAGTTCATCGTCTCCACATAACAGATTCCATCCTCATAACTCGATGACAATAACAGCAAATCAGCTGGGAAAAACTCATCCTTGTCCACTCTAACGATATCCCCAACACGGATTCTTTTCCACGGCCTTGGACCAAACTCCCCACTGCCTTTATGAACACTAGCTTTCCTAGAATTGACCTCAACGTCCTGCATAAACCGACGCCAATCCTCCAAAGCTTCCTTACCCATACTAAGGCCGACCACGAAAACCAAAGGAGCAATCATGCTCCATTTGTTAAAAGGGGAGAGAGGAAACACAGAGAGAATGGCAGCAACGAGGAAATAGAAATTGGCAACGCGGTGGAATTGCTCGTACAAGCATTTAGGTAAGAAAGTGAGCAAGTTATACCTAGTGGTGGATACATAGTTTGAACGGTACCTAAGGAGTTTAGTAGCCAAATGCAAATGAGGCTGGTTACAATGAACGATTCTGGTGTAACCCGGTCCATTAATAACATGAGGTCCTTGATCATCAAGAGTTTTAGGCCTAAGACATCTAAAGGTATAGAAATGGCTTTTACGAATCCTTGATCTTATTCTACGACGACCCATTTTCTTCTTCACCTCAATCGATCGTGTGTAAGACAAACACCGTTAACTGTCCTTGATACTGCCAATTTTTCAAACCATAATTAATGAAGAAAACGTGTTAGCTAATAACACATACCAAAATATATATATGATCCAGATTCTATAAAAAATGCATTTAGGTTATTTTGCTTCGCCAGTACGTATGACAATCTATATGGAATCCTCCAGAAACCAAAATATCCGAAAATGGGCGTGTATAATTAGCCCCAAAACTTGCAACACAAGACAGGATCCCTTGAAGATCACGTCATCGAGGTTAAAGGAGAGAGAGATCGGAGAACATTTCATCGCGAGCGAGATTACCTGAAATTAGGAGGGTCGTTCATGATCAACACGAAGAAACGCGTTCTTTTTTTTTTTTTTAGTAAAAAAATCAACGATCCTGAGGAACAAACAAAAACAAAAAACAAAAAGCTTGGTGTGGGAGAGAGAGCGAGAGAAAGATCCCAAACAGAAGAAAAAGAAAAAAAAAATTGAGAAGAGAGGCTCCTCTCGTTCTCTCTCTCTAAAGAAGGAAGAGAAGAGAAGAGAAGAGAAGACCAAAGCAAAACATTTAATTACTTCTGTCCAAATATAACTTACTCACATTATTTAGATACATTATTTACATCTAAATAGTAAATGTTGCCAAAAATTACCAAACTAAATCATTCGCCCCATGATGATGTATTGACTAATTTGTTGACAAAAAAAAAAATTATGATATATTGACTAATTAACATCATTTAGATTCTTTGTTGTAATAAAATAAGAAAAAAACATTATTCTTTAGGCTACAAATCAACACAGGATCACTAACCATTTTCAAGTGATTATTTAAGCTTATTTCTGTACTTGGTTATATTTTCTTTTTCAATTTTTTATTGATGGAATGTACATGTGATTAGTATACTACTTACTATATGACTACTAATCACGTGCCTGTAATTTTCCGTCCAGGAACCAAGTATTTCTTGCCGCTGATAAACCCAACCACACGAGCATATGGTTCTTAAACCGGTTTGGTTTATGCATCAGACCGTAAACCTCCCTCCTCTCATGTCCGGTTTAGCACTCCGTTTTCGTTTTTGTATTGCTAATCACAGAAGATCTTCACCCTCACTCAATTCAAAAACCATATTTTATTGATAATCTCACACTACAAATGCAAACGAAAAGTTTTGTATTCGCTCATATGCAAACTTTTTTCTGATACAATATATCAAAGCATTAAATACATTAAGTGATGTTTTTATACTTCCTTTGGAACTGGCCGATTCCGTAAATACAAGTTGAAAAACGAGTATCTCCTAGAATTGCTCAAAAACCATGGATTTTTATGTTATCCTTCTTCACAAGCCCAGCCTGTTTCAACATTTGTAAGATCAGCATACAATGTTTCGCTATAAACCAACTTCATAACCACTAACCGATGGAACGGAAAAATGGTGATTACCTGAACAAGGAACGTGGACACGTTCTTCCTCTGGTCACCTTGAAGCTGAATAACCTACAACATATTGAAGATAATTAAGTAATAAGCAGATTTAACTAAAAGCAATCCAAAATGTTTCTCTATCAAATCTTGTGAGCTATGGTAGCTTCTTGATTAGAAACTGCAAGCCTAACGCTGTAGAAGATGTAATAACGGGAACACACCTGTCCTAATTCAGAGTCCTGGACGACAGTGCCATTGCAGCAGAATTCTTTCTTAAGGTCTTTAAGTATCTTGCTATAGCTATACTCTTTCTTAAGTCCCTGAACAGTGGTCAAGCTTTTTCTACCATTACGCTGCTGAACACGAATGTGCACGTATTCCTTTGTTCCCGCCCCAGAGTCCTCAGCATTTGCATCAGCAAACGGATCTTCATATCACCAAAAGAAAAGAAAAAAAGCAACACAGGATATTCATTAGCACAAGAAGATACTCCATGAAATGAACAACAACAACGATCATGCAACCAGTATGTGAAATAATCTATAAGAACAAAATACACATTTTATGTCAACCGCAAAGGGATCATTTAGTTTACCAAAGGCAGTGGGGACTTGAACTTCAAGATCAGACATGAACCTTAAGTTGATACAAGGGAGCAAATCGACAAGGCCTGAACTCAAAAACAGAAAAAAAAAAAAAAAAAGTCGAATTAAGAATTCTGAGTCCAAAAATGATTTCAAGTTACATAAAGTAAAAGTGACACTGGTGATCGTAGTAATATCTGATTAAGATAATCAAACGATCTGATAGATTCATATAACAAATACTAAAGAAACCATTTTTCTGCAAAAGTCTCAATTGCGTTAAACATATTATATAGGATTCCAAAATCAAATCAAAACAACAATATATTTTTCTGGATCTAAAATCGATATCAATTTCTACGGAATAAATTACAGTTCTGGAATCAATTTCTTCTGGAAAAAAAAAACCAATCAAGCGCGATCATTTTGCGAAAAAACAAATTCACAGTATATATATTTATTAAAAATATAAAAAAAAAGCTTATCACCTAAAACTCTCTAAAAAAAAAACTTCTTCGAACAAGTTCAGCAACAGGAAACAATCTGTCAGCAAGGATTAGGGGGAGAAACGAGAAGCAAAAAGAGAGAAATTTCACCTGATCAAGAGATTAGGGTTTCGATGATTTGATTGTAGGAAGAAGGGAAAGAAAATGGAAACCCTAAATTCGGACAAAGGCAAGCTTCTGTCTGAAAGAAGAAGAAGAAGAGGAAATTACGAGAGGAAGAGCTACAAAATCGATTCTGTTTTAATTCGGACCAATATTCTTTTTCTTTTCTTTTAAACAAAAATATTATTTAGAAAAGCGAAATATAATATAGTCGGCTAGTCCGGCACGGCATCGATTACCTCCCACTCATCTAGTTGCGTCTTTTATCTCAACTTATATTGGGCCTTTATAAAGCCCATGTTTCGGCGTAACAAAGCCCAACTTATGGAGCGTGATTAAAGCCATAAACAATTTTTATAGTGAGACCATTGTCCACTCTGATAAACTACAAGGGCATATTAGGTGAAGTTGATAACTTTTATGGTAATTTCGTGTTGTGGGTTTTTAGAAGGACAAGTTCTATCCGCGAAAAAGTAACCCTCAAACTCAATCCAAGGTTTACAACCAATGGCGTCTTCATCAAGCTTATCTTCAGCAGAAACCGTTTGTAACAACACGAAAGATAACTAGAGAAAGCGAGAGATGGCCTCTCTTTTCGGTGTTGAACCGACGTTCATGTATATCTCCAGAGGCACTGGTTTTCTGTTGCAGGTCCCACAGACAAAGATTTTGGTTTCGTTTGATGCAGACAAAAACACATGGTGCTTTGTGATCTATTGTAATCTGATGAAGAAACCCACATTCTCCTTATTCAGTGAATAAAGATTGGTCTATTGATAACAATTATTGGTCTTTAGTAGGTAAAAATTGCTGAAACAAGACATCTTGGAGGCAATATGGGAACTAAGGCTCGATCTTCACAATCTCTTCAATAGATTTCCTATACTCCACAATCAAATCCCTGAGCAAAAGATATAACAGCACAAAAGTAAGAGCAAAATCAATCTGATCAGATAAAAGATGAAAACAATTTAGCTAACCTTCTTTGTTGAAGCAATTGCTCACTCTCTTCTACATTTCGCTTTTGGCCATCAACAGTCTATAAACGCACAAAGAGATCCCATAAGCACAAGATTAAACAGAACCAATAGAGAGTTTGTTCTGATCCAAAATGTTAATAATCCTACCATAGTTTTAGATCCTAGTGATCCCGAAATCGAATTCAACAACTGTTGACACTTGTCGAAATGGCTATTCAATTCAGTCACCTGCAAATTCAAATTCCACCCACACTATTTCAACATCCAATAAGAACCCTAAAAATCTCAAAAGACTGGATTTTTAACAAACCAGGACATCAGAATTCTGATCTCGTGTTCCATTTTCGATGGCATCGGTTAATTTCTCCACCATCTGCGTCATTAACAAGAAATTAGACCCCAACAGATTCCAATTTCAGGGAAGAAAATGAAAAATCCAACCTTTTTATTTTTTTTGGGTTACTTACCGGATAAAGATGGAAATGAGAAGCTAAAGACTGATGCTGTTGCGGAGTCTGCACCAATTGTATTTGTTGTTGCGGTGTATGCATCATTGATTGAGGCGTATGAACCACCGTATGCGGTGGCGGAGGCGATTGCAACGACTGTGGCTGAGGAGGAGGAGGAGGAGATTGTAACAACCGTTGTTGTTGTTGTTGTTGGAATTGCTGTTGTTGAATGAAGTGTTGCTGTTGTTGGAATTGCTGAAACTGTTGCATCTCTTGTTGTGGCTGATGAAACTGTTGTTGTTGTTGTTGCTGTTGCTGTTGAAACTGTTGTTGTTGCTGTTGTTGTAGCTGTTGTTGTTGGAGGAATAGCTGCTGGTCATGATTCGTCGGTGTACCGAAGTTACCCTGAGCCTGCATGTTGGGAATCATCGACCAATTACCACCTCCTGAGAACTGATCCATTACTCCTCCTCCGATCTCCCTAATTGCCCCCTCTCTCGTCGTCGTCTCGATATAGGAAGATGACGAAGAAACAAATGCAAAACTAAAACGGCGTCGTAATGTTAGCGTCCTTTAATAAAGGATGTTAGTTAAAAGCTTAAAATGGGTAAAAGCCCACGGCCATACCTGAGCCCATGTAAAAAAAAAATTTCCTCTAATATAGCCAAAAACGACGACGTCTTAGGTTTCATCCTCAAAAGTCAAAATCGAAACTGAGACAGAAGAAGAGGAAGCCTAATTCCTAATTCCCTGTTCTTACCAAATTGAATATATTTTTATTTTTTTCTTCAGTGGTTCAAAATTGAAAACAGGTACGTGTTCATAGATGAAACATTCTCACCGTGAGCATTATTATTAGGTTTGATTGTGAATTTAGTATTTGAGCTTAATTCTACTATACACATAACTTTTTAAAAATTCTTCCATTAACTTTTGATTCTAACTTATCTCTTCCGTTCCAATGATGTGCTGAGAACATTTTTCATCTCAGCATTTGCTATTTCGTTGCTTTGATTGCGTATTATGCTTATTCTTTTTAGGTGAATCTTTGATTTTTCTAAGCTTTTAAAGTAGATTCAAACTTATGGGTATCCTCAATTCTTAGTGTGAAAAAAAAAAAAAGAGCAAACTTGTGGATGTGATTCGATTTGAGATTGTAGTAAATCACGAATAGATAATACCGGAATGGTACTTGGGTAGATGATTCTATATAATGTTTTGTTACGATTCTCATATCGTCGTCTCAAAACTGTTTTGAAATGACAGAACTCGTACGCTAGTTCATGTAAATTGTAAAGTACACTACTTGTCTTCTCTTTAAGCGACAAAGATGAGGCTGTTGAAGGTTGCGACGTGTAACTTGAACCAATGGGCCATGGAATTCGAGTGCAACATGAAGAATATCAAGGCTTCGATCACCGAGGCAAAGGCTGCTGGTGCTGTCATCAGGCTTGGACCTGAGCTCGAAGTCACCGGCTATGGCTGCGAGGATCATTTCTTGGAGCTAGACACCGTCACTCACGCGTATGCTTCTATTTTTTGTTTCAATTTGATGACGAATCGCATGAATGGCTTCGTACTATCACTTCTGATGATGGAATTAAGTTATCTTTCTTCTGAATTTAGTTCTCGGGATCATATTTAACACATTTATAGTATGTTCCTGTGAATATGCTCTTTCAGCTGGGAGTGTTTGAAGGAATTGCTGCTTGGTGATTGGACGGATGGTATATTGTGCAGCATAGGAATGCCTGTGATTAAAGGAGCAGAGCGGTATAATTGTCAGGTTCTCTGTATGAACAGAAGAATCATCATGATTCGACCAAAAATGTGGCTCGCAAATGATGGAAACTATAGGGAGCTACGGTGGTTCACGGCTTGGAAGCAGAGAGAACACCTCGATGAATTTCAGCTCCCAATTGAAATTTCTGAGGCTTTGGATCAGAAATCAGTAGTTCCTTTTGGTTATGGTTATATCCAGTTTATCGACACGTGAGTTTGGATATAATGCTGCCATTTCAACGTTGTCAATGATTTTTTATTGCGATTATTAACTGTATCAATTATATTTCCTTATCAGGGCTGTTGCAGCTGAAGTCTGTGAGGAACTGTTTAGTCCACTTCCTCCTCATGCCGAGCTTGCATTGAATGGGGTTGAGGTGTTTATGAATGCAAGTGGGAGTCATCACCAACTGCGAAAGCTAGATATTCGTTTGAATGCTTTCATGGGGGCTACTCATGCTCGTGGTGGGGTGTATATGTACAGTAATCAACAGGGATGCGATGGTAGCCGCTTATATTACGGTATGTTTGACGAACTTTACAGGATAATTGTCATTTTTAGTAACTATTATCTACTTTTTAAGTAACGGACCATCTTGATTTGTTCATCTTAAACCCAAGTGCAGATGGATGTGCATGCATTGTTGTAAACGGGGATGTTGTTGCTCAAGGCTCACAATTCTCGTTGAGGGACGTTGAGGTCATCATATCCCAAGTGGATCTTGATGCGGTATCCCACAGTTACCCTTCTGCTTTACTTTCTCCTGTTTTGTGATATATAAATGAAAAGGTCTTAGGACCATCTTGCTTCTTTGTCCGATAAAGGTTGCGAGTCTTCGAGGATCTATTAGTAGTTTTCAGGAACAAGCAAGCTGCAAGGTTAAAGTATCTTCAGTAGCTGTGCCCTGTAGACTGACACAGTCCTTCAACCTGAAAATGACACTAAGCAGTCCGAAGAAGGTTCTCCATCCTCAAGTATTTGATCTTAAGTTAACATTAATATTTCTCAATTCTAACATACATTAGTAATGTAGATCATGTACCACTCTCCACAAGAAGAAATAGCCTTTGGTCCTGCTTGCTGGATGTGGGACTATTTGAGAAGAAGTGGCGCTTCAGGGTTTTTGCTCCCTCTTTCTGGTGGAGCAGACAGCTCCTCCGTGGCAGCTATTGTTGGCTGCATGTGCCAACTTGTTGTTAAAGGTACACTGGCGCTTTTTCTATGTATGTTGAACTGTGTTTTTCTATGAAATTCCATGATATTAAGTTCTCTCAGAGTATATCTTCTTTCTCGTTTAGAGATTGCAAAAGGAGATGAGCAAGTAAAAGCTGATGCGAATCGAATTGGGAATTATGCTAATGGACAGTTTCCTACTGATAGCAAAGAGTTTGCCAAACGGATATTTTACACTGTCTTTATGGGGTCTGAAAACAGGTAAATTAGTTAACAGGAGCAAAGAGAATATGAGTTTTGGTCATAGCTGTGTGCAAACATGAAACTCTTTTCCCCATATTGAAATCTCAAATTTGCAGTTCTGAGGAGACAAAAAGGCGTGCAAAGCAGCTGGCAGATGAGATCGGTGCTTGGCATCTTGATGTTTGCATAGATGGCGTTGTCTCTGCGATTCTATCTTTATTTCAAACGGTTACAGGCAAGCGGCCTCAGTATAAGGTAAAGTGGGAATATACATTACCTAGACAAACAGTTGGAACAAAGGAAACATGATCATCTGGAAAAGAGAAGAAGAACAACAAATTGTGAAAATGGTTATTGGATTTGTGTCTTAGGTTGATGGAGGATCAAACGCTGAGAACCTTGGGTTGCAGAACATTCAAGCCCGGATGAGAATGGTGTTAGCATTCATGTTAGCGTCTCTCTTGCCTTGGGTTCATAGCAAACCAGGCTTTTACCTTGTTCTAGGCAGCTCGAACGTTGATGAAGGACTTCGTGGTTACCTGACAAAGGTAATGGAGTAATCTCCTTTTGCTGCTGCATCTCAAATCCCATATATTGCTAACAAATATTTTCATTGTCTTGGTTGAAACAGTATGATTGCAGCTCAGCAGACATAAATCCCATAGGAAGTATCAGTAAAAAGGATTTGAGGTTGTTCTTAAAATGGGCTGCAACGGATCTCGGATATCCATCTCTGGCAGAGATAGAAGCTGCTCCACCAACAGCTGAGCTTGAGCCCATTCGTTCTGACTATTCTCAGGTAATAACAAAACTATTTGAGTCTATAGCTAAAGTTAACGAAGTCGTCAATTCAGACATCTTGAGTTTTGAAAACAGCTGGATGAAGTCGACATGGGAATGACATATGAAGAGCTTTCAGTCTATGGAAGGATGAGGAAGATATTCCGGTGTGGACCAGTTTCTATGTTCAAGGTTTGATTTTCTGAAAGCTAGCCACATATGTTACTAAATCATGATACACTGAAACTGAAGCTGGTCTGTGATTCTGCAGAATCTATGTTACAAGTGGGGAACAAAGCTAAGCCCAGCAGAAGTAGCTGAGAAAGTGAAGTATTTCTTCAAATATTATTCGATCAATCGACACAAAATGACTGTCCTCACACCGTCCTACCACGCTGAGGTACTTGCTTATCTGAAACATGTTTGAATCTGTCTTGAGAGAAAGAAACATAACTCATTGGTTTTGCAGAGTTACTCTCCAGAGGACAACAGATTCGATCTTAGGCAGTTTTTGTACAACAGCAAGTGGCCATACCAGTTTAAGAAGATTGATGAGATTGTTGACGGCTTAAATGGCGACTCAGTTGCTTTCCCGGAAGAAGCAGCAAACTCCGAGAAAGAAATTGGAGTTGTAGCAGCAAACTCTGAAGACCCAAGCGCGGGTATCTGATGAACATCATCCCTAAACCCTCTGTTTCAACCCAAACTGGAAGTTAAAAGAGTGATATTTACACTTTAAATTAAGCATAATTTCCAAATTACATATAGCAAAATAATTCGCATAGTTATAAATATCACAAGAATTTGATTAATTTGTATAATTGACAATAAACTCCAGTTTAATAATATTATAACTTATCATTTCTTTAGAAAGTCGATTCTTGTTTTATCTACTACAAGGACAAGAACCGTGTTTAACGAAAAGACATGATCGCTTGCCAATTGTCGTCGCACTTTACACTTTATTTAGATTATAGTGAGACTAATGATAAATGAAAGTGAGAGCCGTCGATGAGTGCAGGCGGCCATGAAAGCACATCGGAGAAGAAGACCAAGCGAAGATATAACTGTATCAGAACTACGTGCTCCTTTTGAAGACCTATTTGCGAAAATAAAGACGGTGGCAAAACCTAATCAACACCGTTTTTAGCATGTGAAAACGATGATTATCATAAAAGTAGAGTGATTATCAAACATTATTCAATTAAAGAAAATCCTTTTTTAAAAAAAAATATATATATGCATACAAATTAAGGTCTATTTTTAGAAAAAAACATAAACTATTTTACCATTTTAAATATATATTCCATAAAAAAATTGAATAGGATTTGCTAATATATAGACTAAGACGGTCTGAAATCTTCAAGCGGGTTACCTTACAAAAACGCGTTATTGACATCACATTAGTAACAAGCCAATTAAATGGATAGTTCATTAACCCAAATCCGAACTCGAACTCGAACCAAAAAATTTGATACCGTTATTGAAAAAATACATGAATAGATCTAGAGACCTTAACCCAAAAATATAAAACCCGAAAAACCCAAACGGAACCCAAAAAATAGCCATTGGTAAAAAAACCCGAATCTGAAAATCAATCCCGGACCAGACCAAAAAAACCCGACCCGAAATTGTTTTGGATCATAATCGGGTTTTATATGTTCCTACCCAAAAATCAGAAAATCCGATCCGAACCCGAAAAACACGAAAAACCCGACCTGATATAGCTTCGGATCTTAATCGGGTTTTATATGTCCATATCCGAAAACCCGACCCGAAACCAAAATACCCAGACCTACAAAAATTATACTAAAAAAAATACTCAACCCGAACCCGAATCCAAAATAGCTCGAATATATAAAAATACCTGAATGGGATATAGACTCCTAAACCCAAAAACCAGAATCAAATCCAGACGTCTGGCCTAGGTTCACCAATGGGCTAAACATTTTAAAGTAGTCAATATTTGGAAGTTGATAAAACCCTCGAATTACCAATCTGGCTTTAACATTCAATCTCACTATTGTTTAGAGGTTTGATATACAAAACCCATTAACAGCCAACAAGATTCTGAGAAGTTTGACGTGGAACCAAATCCCAAAATCAAAATAAAAAAAAAACTCAAGATTTATTACTATTTAATCATTTAAATTGCATATAAAACCCATAATTAACTAGAAAATAATACCGATTTACTATGAAATCTTATTTTAAAAACATTGAATTTCAAGAAAAAAATGAATATATGAAAATAATTTTTGAATATATGACTATATATGGTTTCTTTTGATAGGGAAAATTTTTTGACTTATACAAAGATTTCAACCACTTAATATAGACAGAAATCACAACACAATAAACAATTTTAATATTTAAACGACTATATCAAAATCTTATTATATAAAGTTTAGTTTCAAAGTTAGTCATTAACATGATGTGACACGTCTCAAGTCTATCGATCAAATGTTAACACGTATCAAAAATATTTAACTTTTTTTCTTAAATAAATAGGAAAGCTTTTTTTTAAAGATATTTACATAGACTAATTTATATGTCTATCTACAAAATTTTGAATTTTTTTTTTTAACCGAAAAGGAGAACTATAAGAAAAAATATATATATATACATATGCTACGTGTGTTATTGGTCAATAAGATTTTGACATATATCAGTTTTTAAAAATTTATTTAGCATGGATATTAACCAAAAAACAAGAATGTTGAATTTCAAAATAACAATATAAATTATTTAACATTAATTTAATTACATAAAATTATATTTATCATTGTAATATAGTGTTTTTTCTTTCGTAAAGTGAAAAAATTCTTGAAAAAATTAATGAGCTTATTAAAATAAATTTTTGATTATTTGATGTGAATATTAGTATAGTTTAAATTATATTTTATTTTATAAATTTTAAAGCATGTAGTCATAACTCATAAGTGAAAACACCAGTTGAAAAAAGGATGAGCTTATAGGAATGACTTTTCTATTTTTTGATGAGAATGTTAATATATTTTATTTTGTAAAGTTCATCTCATTTAAAATTAGTTTGACATGAGGTAAAATTATTACTTATAAGATTACCGCATATAAAAAAATTATATTTAAAATAATGTTGTTTTTCCAAAAATGTTTTTGAATTTTTTTTACTGATTGTTATTTTTAAATTACTTTTTACTATTAACTAAGATATATATTCTATATGATACACATATTATTTTTGATATAAATTTTTTAATCTCTTATCAATTAAGATGAAGTGCGTAGAATTTAAATCATGTTTATTATGATGAAATAGATAATTAAATTAAATTACAAAATAGAATATGTAATATTGAAATTCGGTTTAAAACAAAAATTACCAAATTGTTATAAAACATTCTGAAACCTCCCCATTGTGCCATTGGTTTTATCTTTCCTCAGATCCCGAAACTCATATATATATATTCCCTTATCTCATTAATAAGATTGATCAGTTTACAACACGTTATCAGCACGAGTTGCTCCCTAAAACCCTAAAAACACAAAACGCGGTTACTGTTCATAGTCACTGTTCTAAGGTCAGTATGATTGAGGCTAATGTTGCTATTAAAGCACGATTCAAAGATCACACTATTTGGCACTAACGGCTGTCATCCCGGATACGACGCGTAAATCGATTCAAAGTTCTAAATGGCACACCCTTAAAGAAAACCGATTTTTCCCTCAGACCTCACGCCTTGTTCACAAGGGAAGTTGATCACCGGCCTTCACCACCAAAGTGTCAAAGAGACCTCAATTTTCCTGAACGAATCCAAGGAGACATATGTGGTCCGATCCACCCACCTCATGACATTTCGTATTTCATGGTTCTAATTGATGCATCGACTCCGGTCGCATGTTTGTCTATTGTCTTCTCGAAACCAAGCATTTGCTAGGTTATTGGCCCAAATCATCGATCATGGAGCCCATTTTCCAGATTTCCCACTTAAGACTATACGCCTGAGCACGCGAATTCACTTCCCAAACGCTTAATGAGTAGATGGCCATGGGGGTAAGGGTTGAACATCACATGGCACATGTCCATACACGTAATGGATTGGCTGAATCATTCATTAAACGAATTCAATGGATTGCTCGACCATTACTCATGAGTGCCCAGCCTCACTGGGACACGCTTACATGCGCGAACTAATACGCATTCGCCATCTAGTGAGCATAGATATTCACCATACCAATGCTAACGGTCATGAGCACATCTCCCATATTAAGACATTTGGGTGTTCGCCTCCTATGCACCACCACAGTAACTAAAATGGGACCTCGTAGAGATGGGAATATATGTTGGTTTTGATTCTCCCACCATTATCAAATATCTTGACCACCACGTGAGACCTATTTGATATGGATCAACTGATGAATCAGATATCTTGTCTTGTGGAGACACACAAGTCGTAAAGGAAACTTCATGGAATCAAACATCCTTACAATGGCTAGATCCTCTGACTCTGAATGTGATTCGAGAGGTCCAAAAGATTATACAATTACAAAAGCTGCTAATCAATCCTGCATTCCTCTTTCCAAGAGTAACCAAATCGCATATACCACAGAATGCACCAAGACGAATGATGTCCAAAAAGGACGACTAAGTTGTTACAGAGTCCGCATCACGTAATAAACGTGCACATTAGTTCCAAAGATAAGAATCCCCGAAACCAAAGAGAGGTGCAACGGTTGAAACCGGATTCCGAATAATGCAATACAAGGTAGATTCACTCTGGAACCGATACAAGAGGGGACGCCAAATCTCGTTCCGGCGGATAATAATAAAATCTCTATCAATTATGTATGTCCGAACTCAACAATGAAAAGATGTCGATATGATGCAATTGCATACAAGTTAGACTGAGGTTGCGACACGCAGAGGATCTGTAACCCACGCCTATAATTGAGTGCACTCAGATCGACGCTAAAATGGAAAGAAGCCATAAACGTGAGTTAAACAGTCAAAGAAAAGGAATGTGTTTGGTCCGATCATAAGGACACCATTCGATACTAAACCAAGGCCACAAATGGGTTGGCGTAAAAGAAACGAACTCGGTGAAGTCGTTAGATACAAGGCACGCTTGAAGACAAGGATTCTCACAGACCCGAATCGACATGAAGAGACTTATTCTCCGTGGATGCAACTACTTTTCGATTCCTCATAAGTCCGCCATAAAGAAAATTTAGATTTGTTAATGGATGTCAGAACCGCCTATCTCTATGACCACTGACAATGAAATCTATAGATTACTAGATGGCATCGAGCTTAAAGATAAGCATGCATCTCGAGATCAGACCGCATTAGTGAACAAATCCTTATATGGACGAAATAAAGGGACGTATGTGGTATAACCGGTTAAGTGAATATCTCATCGAGAAGCTACAAAAACGATCCGATCAGTCCATGCATCTTTATCAAGAAATACGAAAACAAATGATTTGAATCATAGCAGATACGTGGATGATTTAAACATCTCCTGAACATCTCGGTGAAATCGCCCAAACAGAATGCTTAAAAACAGAATTTCAAATGAAAGACCTGGCAAAACTAAATTTGCTCTACAACTGAGTACATCAAAGATGGAATCTCATGTGCATCAATCAGATACATTGAAAAGGTACTCAAAAGATTCAATATGGACCAGCCCACCCATGACCAGCCCAATGGTTGTGAGGAGCCTCGATTGACAAAGGATCCATTCGGTCCAAAGAAGGACAGCTTCTCCCAAATGCCATACCTCGCCATGAGCATTAATGTACTTGCTACACTAGACGATTACATCTGTTTTGCCGTGAGTCCTAGCTCGCTTTAGCTCATGTCCAACTAAAAGGCACGAACGGATTAAACACATCCTAAGGTACCTACAAGGACTAAGGACTTAGATTTTACACTAACCAACACAAGGATGAGTTATTGGTTTTGCGATGCAGATATCTGATCCGATCGTGTCTCGACTGGTTATGTTTTCACGCATGGAGGAACAGCTATCTCATGGAGATCATGGCGATAATCGCCACCTCATCTAACCATGCGAAATCTTGGCCATTCACGGCTAAGAGTGTGTCTGTCATGTCCATGACTCAGACATCCAATCAAATGTGGTATGGACGAAGATAAGGAGCCAACGGTTATGTTTCAAGACAACGCTGCTCGTCACTCAAATGAGTTATATCAAAGGGGATCGGACGAAGCATATTCTCGCCCAAATTCTTCTTCACTCATGAATTACGTAAGGATGGTCGTCAAAGTTCAGGTCCGATCAAGTGAGAATTCAGCCGACCTATTCACCAAATCATTGCCGACTTCAACACCCAGCTCATTTATCGATTGACGCTGCAGACTTAAGGATCTAGTGATGCTCAAATCGTGGGAGTAATGCTGTGACTTTTTCCTTCACCATGGTTTTTCCCACTGGATTTTCCCTAAGGTTTTAATGAGGCAACATTCCCACGCATGATCCCTGGCGAGATCGCGTTATTTCGCCCAAGGGGAGTGTTATAAAACATCTTGTGGACTCATTAACCGGCCCCATTAGGCTCATTATGGTTTTATCTTTCCCTTGTATCCCGAGACTCATATATATATATTTCCTTATCTCATTAATAAGATTGATCAGTTTACAACACAAATTAAATATTAAAAAATGTGTAGGTTACCACTTAAATTCAAATATCATCAATAAAAATTTATATCTTGTTTTACACCCAGCGTAAATTACGCAAACCCTTATCTAGCTATTTATATAGCCATGTTCTTGCTCTTTACTTTCTCACCAAAATAAAAATAAAAACAAAATTGATCATTAATGTGACTAAAAACTCTATTACCTGCTAACAGGCAAACCAGAACTGAGATCGACCTTTTACCGCCGGACTGGCGGGGTCGCCGCCGCCACCGCCCCGGTTTCATAAACCGTTCCTGCTCCTCTTGCTTCTCGTCATGTCGTTTTTTGTTCCGTTAACCATCTCCCGATCTTCGATCGAGGAAGTTACTTGTTTCTCTACTTTCTCGGCTTGTAGTCGAAGAAAAACCACCTTCCCAGGTTTCCCGGCAGACAGCCGTGGAAGATCCGCCGGCAAAGAAGCGCTTCTCTCGGCTGGAAGTCGAAGTAGAACCGTCTCTGACCTGGTTTCGCTCCTTTTTGATGTTATACTCTTCAATCCAGACCCGGAATCTTCCCTCGGAGGTTATTTTTGGAGTTCAACGCCGAACCAGCCAAGATCTATCTCAGCCTCTTCCGGGGCCGGAGTTGTCAAGTCGGTCACCGAGGCATCTCATCTTCTTCCGTTTCTCGCCTCATCCATGCCCGGGGTCGAAACCTTTCAGGCCACCGAGAATATTATGAAGTTAAGATCTCGCAGTCCCAACCCTTGGCGATCTGACGATGATTCAACCTCCGTATCTCACCGACTTTCAAGCCGAAAGCTAACCGAATTGCCGCTTCTCGCAAGAGCCACGGAAAGTTAGCCAAGACACCGACAATCTCCTACGAATCAACTCCGCCCCTGATCCCGATCCTGCGTGATGCATGCCACTGCCCTTCTTCAGGCTGCCGGAACTCGCCGAGAGTTTGACAGGAGCGCGCCTGCATCTAGAGCAAAACCCTAATCCTACTGGGCCTTTTGGGCCACGATCCAAAACTTAAATTCCTGCAGTTGGGCCTTATTTCCCTTCTGTTTTCTCAGACCAAGTCCATGGGCCCATTAATCTGGTACTCTTTCCTTTTCTCCTTATTGACTAGACTGCATAAGAGAGTACGCCTTAGATCACCAATCGCTCACAGTTGTTTTCACTTACATTTGCGAATTTGAGTCGTGTCCCTGACATTGGTGTTTACCTCCTAATTCTGGTATGGATTTCTTCCGTTCAACGGTACTTGCGTTATGCTTCTTGCCTACCTGCTTCAAACACCATTAAGAGAACCTCGATCGACTTTTATATCATTATGGTCTCTTTGAAAATGTAGTTCTTTCCAAACATTTGATCCCATACAAGATGCTGTCTTGCTGATTATCATCGAAGTTCTATGCCTTTCGAAGAACTATCTTCTCGTGTTTTATTGTTTGTTTTGTTTACTCATGTAGTTTTAAACCTTTCAGTTGAGGATCTGAAAGAGTTTATTTCCTTATGTTGTAATGAAACCTTTTAATTTTAAGAATGAAATATCCTGATTGACAAAAAAAAAAAAAAAAACAAAATTGATCATCAAATTTTACGTCATGCCCTATAATATGGCATTGTCAAAGCATTAAAAGTCATCCTCGTCGCGTGACAAAAAAAAAAAAATGTCATCCTCGTCATGTCTCGTAGTTACTTCTCAATCAAAAGGTAATATACTTTTTCTAATCGCATCTAAAATCAAGAAACATATTTCTCACCTTCTAATTAGTTTTTGTTTCTGTTTAATTGTGGTAATTAATAGATGTAAGAGAGAATGGTGCTCATCTTTGTGCGTCTATACATAAAGGTTCTTGTAAAAGCCATAGAGATTGTAGGACAAATGTGGACCGCCAAACTCTATTGGCTTATGCCAACCCAGTCCTAGAGGTCATCATGGTAACATTTGTTGTTGTGCCAAAGATGAATTTTCTGATAAACTATAAACAAAATATAAACTCATTTACTTTTAAATAACTAAAAGATATTAAAGAAATTGATTATTGTTTTTGATGAAAAAAAGAATAATATATGTGTTGTATTGGATATGTGAAGTTAATTTACAAAATTAATTAATACTTATGGTATTTTAATTACCTAAACCTGAACGTAATATAATTTATTTATTTTGTTCATGAAAGCTACTTTTCTTTGGGCAGCATTCATCAAATCTAGTCAAATAGCATGGCGGGCGGATAACTATTATAATAATAATAATAATAATATACAATAGTAATAATATATAAATTAACAATATTCAAATTATGTATAATCACAAAGACTTTATAATTTTTTGTTTGTTTTTTCTTTTGCAAAAGCTCCGGAATTATAAACCTTGAAGGGATTAATTAAAAAAATTGCTAGAACAATATCCTGATTTATACTTTTCAAAATAACTTTAAATATTTTTAAAAAACATTTGACACATTTAGTATTCTTCAAATTTTTGGTTGTTTAAGATTAAAATCTATATATAGATTTTAATTTTCTCTTCATTTCATAGTCTGCAATCATACTAAAATTACAAAAACATATTTAATTGTTTATATCTTAGTTCGTAAAAATATTCAAATTGTATTAACTATTAAATTAATTTTAATATATCACAAGTAACATAAACCCTTTTTTTTTTTGTCAACAACTTATATTAAATTAAAACGGCTTGGAAATCCAAACCGAAAAAATTGAGTTTACATAGCTTACATCATGCAATAATACTCTAGCACTTACCGCTAAGTTATCTGGTTGAACAGTAGAAAGACGAGGTATAAAAGACACCGAGAAAGTTAAAAAACATTGTCTGAGCTTCGTGTAGTCTTCTAAATGCATCTCAAACGCTGGCCATTCTATTGGGGTATTCACCATTTTCACTAGGATAATCCCAATTTTAAATCTCACTTACATGATAAATCCAATTTATGTTTAACTTCAAAATTCATTCGGTTGACCAAAACAAAAAGTACAATTCATTCATATTATTTGAAAACAAATATATTTTTGTAACTAAAATACAATCACTCTAATCTATATATTGGATTAACATATACTACAAATGAATACAAATAAAATGTTTTATATAATTACACAATCAAATAACAAATAATTATTTTTTAATACATTACCACCGGGCAAAAATACAATATAGAACCTAATACCGTTTAAATGATTATCCATCAAATGACCATTTCTTATATAATCTATATTTTAACTGTCGTTTCTTACTAAAAGCATACTATATCATCCATTACTTATCTTTGGGGGGTTTGAACTATTCCGCCATTGTTACTGTTTTTTTCGTGTTATAATTTTTTCACTATTTTGTTTTGTCAATTAATATAATGGCTATAACAATCCATTAATATCGTAGGAACAGGGTTTTAACTCCGAACTTAAAATTAATTTTTTTTCTTTTTTATATTACCAATTTGATATAGTGTAGAAATAGGAAGAAAGAAGAAAAAGATTCAAGGGCGGTGAGACAACAAAGAGAGAAAAAGTCATTTAATATTTTTCATGTTCTTGAAAGCTACTCTTTTTATTTAGTGGCAACTTTCGTCAAAGACGATGCTATGGCGACTAGAAGTTATTTATGGTATGTCAAAGATTCTATGGCGACTGAGAAATGTTATTGGGAATTCGATCATTTAAATGGTATGGCGGGGACGATAACAAAGGCTAAAGAGTTGGATCGCAAATTAATGGCATATTATTACGTTTAAAAAAAAAAAAAAAACCGTGTGCATTTTTATCAAATGAGATCAAAATAATGGACGATCAATCATTATTGTGTTATATTTAACTAGACTATCGCTCATGATTGATTGTATGAACAAAAGATTTGATATTTTATTTGAAAATGCAATGACGTATACAGACTTATAAAAGTTTTGATCTGATTCGATAAAAAAATCATTCAATGAAATAATCTTACTACTTTTCTAATATTATTTTTCTTTTTATATTTTTCGTATAAATAGTTTTTATAATTAATTTTTCAGGATTTATAACTAATAAAACGGGGACGTAATTTTTTCACCATACAAGAAAAAGTCATTTTCTAATCAGTATTTTTTGTTGCTCTATAGGAAGCTTCCTATAATGAAAAGATGGGGACAGTTTTTGTCTTCATCATAGCTGACGTTAGGAGCTGACGTTAAGAGTTGGAATGCAAATTGCCAATGGCATATTATTACGTTTTCGAAAAAATAATAAAGGTTAATTATCAATGTAGAGTTTTATCAAATGAGATCAAAATAATGGACGGTCGTTCATTACTGTATTACATTTAACTAGATAACTATCACTATCATATGATATTCTATTTGAAATGCATTCACGTATACAGACTTAGAAAGAATTTGATCTCATTTGATAAAAAAAAAAAATCCTTCAGCGATATTTTTTTTTTTATATTATAAACTTTACCTTCAAAAGTTTTTCCATAAAAAGCATTCGTTACATTCGGACATGCGAGAAGAGAATTGCTATCCCCACACACACGCTCACTTGTTCACACTTCACAAGTTCACCGTACAAGATCCAAAGTCAAAATGGCAAAGCGACAAAAACACTGGTCTCACTGGATAAAATATAATGGGACGCACACGGCACATCATTTCAGCACCAAAATATTTCGCTTCGATTTCTCTTACACAAATCGATACGCGCTGTTTTAAGCCCAAGAAAACAAAAGAGAATAAAACTGAGAAGATACAAAATATGGAGACTGTTTCTGCCCAAACACTTCCCATTTCCGGCGATGAAACGGCGAAGTTCACTGCATACTCCTCTGCAGTCCACAAAGTCATCGTCATGGTCATCGCCGGATTACTACAGGTTGTGATCCAACAGTCCTCTTTTTTGGAAACACATAAAGCCGCGTTCCTTTGTTTCTGTGTTTTCGTTTTATTCTACGCCGTTCTCCGCGTCCGCGAAGCCATGGACGTGCGCCTACGACCCGGGTTAGTCCCGAGGCTCGTTGGACACTCGAGCCATAACTTATTAACTGATTTTATTAAATAATTTTCCTCAATACATTATTAGGAGAGGAAGAAAAGTCTATCTCCAAACAAGACATTATGAACACAAAAGAAAATTACTAAGACCAGACCTCAAGAGAGGACAAATCACGCCTCATGAAAACATGGTTAAGAAAAGAAAATTATATTACAGTAAGTAGCTACAGATTTTGCTTCAACCATTATCAATCGTTATTACAGAAGCTTAAGATTAAAGATAAACAATTTTAGAGAGGCGTCAAGCTTAAGTCATTAGAGAATCTTAAGCTTGAATCAATCGCCATTAGAGAAGCGTTGCTCTGCAACTGTGTATGAAATTCCAAAATAAACAAGAAAGGATCAAACTTACTAGGTTTCAACTTGATCTTTTTCCTTCAAGATGAAACGGCGGAGGCGATCTCGGTGTGGCTGCAGTATCTCCGGCGAAGATTGAAGATTGATGATACAATTGACTACTTGGGGAAAGAAGAAGATTGAAGAAAAGAAAGAAGAAATTTGGGAATGAAATTAGGGTTTCTCAAATGCAAAGCTTCCATAAACGCTTMTCTCCCTCTCGAGCCTCGTCGTTGCTAAGGCTATTGAGAAACATTGGGCCTAAGAAAACCTGAAATATATTACATGGGCCTTTTTATGCTTGCATCTTAAAGCTTTATGGCCTGTATTGTTTTGCTTAGCGGATCCCCGCATGCCCGCAGGGTTTTGCCCGCAAACCCGTAATAAAATATGTCCCGCCCCGCGAGACCCGCATTTTTGCGGTTTCTAATTTATTGACCCGTACCCGCCCCGCAGCGAGTTAATGGGGCGGGGCCCGCGGGTTTCAGACCAAAATGACAGGGCTAGGTACAGCTTCAAGCTTGTCTCCATCGTAGCTGACGTGCAGTCGTGCATTATGGATTGTTACTAAAAGGATAATCAGTTGGGAGTTAAATCTCTAGATCAAATGCAATTAACAAATCCTGAGGATGATTGCTTTAACGACGAATTCGCTCCTACCTTTTTTCTCAATCTCAACCACTGGCATTACTTACAAATTAAATATAAATTATTGATTCTATTGAATTTTCAAGTGTTGCTTTAATTTGGTATATTTTTTGTTACAATAAAAACAAAAAAACAATATTATCATCTATTTTTAACTGCCATTTCTGACTAAAAGCGATAACATCATCTATTTATGTATTATTAGTTCTCTTTGCAGGTTGTAATTATTCCGCTATGTTTACTATTTCTGTCCCGTTAAAAGATTTTTACTCTTTTATATTATCAATTCGATCCAATGCATATGATATGTAAACGAGGAGAATTAGGAAGAAATCAAAAGGTTAAAGGTCGGTGAGACAACAAAAGAGAGGAAAAACACAAGAAATGCCAAAACTTCAAAAACAACTTTCCCAGAATGTCACATAGCTGTGGCATTCTTCTTAATTTTTCTATAAAAAAAAACAAAAGTCATTTAATAATTCTCTTTTTCTTGTTCAAAAAGCTTTTTTTTTTTTTGGCAGCATTCATCGAAGCTACTATTGTTGACAAATGTTATAACTGTATTTAACGCGCGCGTGGTGTGAGCGCGACGCGCGGGGACGGTTAAGAGTTGGATTGCAAATTGCCAATGGCATATTATTACGTTTTCGAAAAAATAATAAAGGTTAATTATCAATGTAGAGTTTTATCAAATGAGATCAAAATAATGGACGGTCATTCATTACTGTATTACATTTAACTAGATAACTATCACTATGATCTGATATTTTATTTGAAATGCATTCACGTATACAGACTTAGAAAGACTTTGATCTCATTTGATAAAAAAAATCCTTCAGCGATATACTTTAATTACTACTTTTCTAATATATTATTTTCTTTTATATTTTTAAAATAATTAGTTTTCGATTTATAGCTAAATAGGAGGGGACGTAACAACTTGTTCACCGATACAAGAACCAAAGTCATACCCAGACGTTAAAATGGCAAAGCGACGCACACGGCAAATCATTTCATGCACCAAAATTTTTCGCTTCGATTTCTCTTATACAAATCGATACGCGCTGTTTTAAGCTCAAGAAAACAAAAGAGAATAAAACTGAGAAGATACAAAATATGGAGACTGTTTCTGCCCTAGCACTTCCCATCCCCGGCGATGAAACGGCGAAGTTCACTGCATACTCCTCTGCAGTCCACAAAGTTATCGTCATGGTCATCGCCGGATTACTCCAGGTTGTGAGCCAACAGTCCTCTGTTTTGGAAACACATAAAGCCGCGTTCCTTTGTTTCTGTGTTTTCGTTTTATTCTACGCCGTTCTCCGCGTCTGTGAAGCCATGGACGTGCGCCTACGACCCGGGTTAGTCCCGAGGCTCGTTGGACACTCGAGCCATCTCTTCGGCAGTCTAGCCGCTCTTGTGCTCGTCTCCGTCGTTTGTGCCGCGTTTGCTATCGTCCTTCTTACTCTCTGGTTTATCTGGCTCTCCGCGGTCGTTTACATCACTTTAAATGAAATCATGATCTCCTTGAAGGCAAGCAAATCCAGCACCAGTTTACCTGCTTGATATCTCGTGGTTTATCTATGGATGAAGATTGAATGGTAATGGAAATAAAGTTATAATAGATGAACAATCGATACGGTTTATATGAAACCGGCTTATGCAGACTCTATATTGGTAACTAGATGATGTGGAAGAATATATATTCCAAATAGTTATGTTATAAATCAAGAATGCTTTCGATATATGGCGATTTAAATATATATATATATATATATATATATATATATAGAATTTTCCTTGTATGTTTTTCATACTACTAGATTTCTCTATGCTTTGGTTATATTATTTTACTGGTTGAATTTACGTTTATTTTATTGATTGGTTCATACAACAACCAATATTGGCTTCTACTTGGGATTTGTTATGACTAATGATTTAGTTCTCTTTTCTTTATTGCTAAACAAAGATGCGGACAATCAAAAGAAATTTTAACTCTAACAAAATACTTCGATCACCAGTTTAGTCGTTAAACCATATAAACTCTGCAAGTGTTTAAAACATTTAACATGTAGTTTCCTTTCCTTCTATAGGATCTTATTTGTGAAAACCACTTTAACTTTTGGAGTAAAATATTTATTATTTACCGGAGTCGAACAAGATGAAGATGAGAAGTTATTTGTGGGTTACAAATGAATGTTCCTGGAAGCTTCCCAGATCCCAACTCCTATTCCACGCCACCGCCCGCACGTTTATCAGGGGCATAACTTCATTTGGACCTGTGAAATGTAATGTAGGCAACCCGAAATCAAAACATCAGGAGATAACATTTTCGTATTTAAAAATATAGACATTTCTGTGCATTGCGGATTAAATAAAATCAAGTATGTGATAAGAAAAGTCAAAATCACATCTCATCGGACGGTCATCAATACATTACAAACGATCTGCTGATCAGCAAATGCTCTTATAAAACGTTGCATAGCTTATCTGGATAAAAACACACCAATGAAGCTAGAAACTATGCAGTCTTCCTCTCTGTCTTCACCAATAACCAAACACTCCTAATCTCCAATTACTTGCATCACCGGAGAGATCTACCATACCGGAATATTGTAGACGCTATAAGCCTATAAGAGTATAAGGTATTTTAGTTAAATGAAGATTGTTTTTTTTTTTGTAGTGATTCATTAAAGAACTCAAAATAAATGATGAAATGAAGAGGTTCTGGTTTTGTTAAAGATGTTTACACTATAGATCCATAATCTCAACGACTTGGAGACCAAAGAAATAATCTAACTTTGAAGGTTCTCACACATTAAAAGAAACATATTAAAAATTGATTATAAATGCAGATTTTTATATATGATTAATAATTTTCTATAACTCTAAACCAATAGTATTCAGTTATTTTTCTTAAAAATTACAATTCATCATCAATAACTAATAAAAATACTTAAACTTGGATCAATTAGAAACCAAGGAAGTAGTTATTGTCCAGTGTCGGTTTAGACTCACTTTCTTATTAGTTTTAAGAGTAATATGTGTGATATACCGGACATTGAACAATATATCACAATTATTGACCATCTCGCATTTTTTTTTTGTTGAACAATAATGACAACATTTTTTTTTAATTGATAATATGTAAATTCCATAAAAGAAAGCTGGTAATACATTATTTCTTATTACATAATTAAATAGATCCCAAAAAAAAAATTGTAAAAAAATCTATTGACCAAGTTGGAGATAATAAATCAATGAAGAGAAGGAGATTACTCAGTTTTGAACCAAGCTAATAAGAGTTTGGAGAACCTAGGTAGGTGTATGCGCGCGAGAAGGAAGTCTCGGACAGATATATCAATCTTCTTGAAGAGGATCTGAGGAGGGATTGAGACATTGGTGTGAAGCCTTGTGTTTCTTTCCATCCAAATGATGTAGATCGTAACATGCACGACCACTCATTTAAGCATCCTTGGGGATCTGGGAGAGGAGGAGCATAGCCCAGACGTCAAAGCAGACCAGTTGTAGAACATAAACCCTGGATGTTTTAATCTCGGGATGATCAAACTCCACACATGTTCACTGTACTCACAATGTAGGAATAAGTAATCTATGGTCTCTGCATAAGTTTGACAAGTACAGCATAGGGTAGGCATATTTGAATTTCATGTATGAAGCCTAGCTTTGACAGGCAATCTATCGAGCATTGCAACCCACATCAGAAAAGCTAAATACAACATTTCAGCAAAATAATAATTTAATGCAGAAACCACAAGATATTAAACCAGTGCAACTAAGGCAAACGGGGCCAGATTTATTTGTCTACGAATATATAATTTTTACCTCACTGAAAGTTATGTAAATGATGTTGGAGAGCCAGAGAATCCAGAAAAGACGGACCATCGAAAATGAGGGAGTGAGCACTAGAGCGGCTAGACCGCCGATTAGTCGTTTGATATATATTTTACGAGATATATTTTTATCAGATGATTTCTGTGAAATCCTGTGATAATTTCGAGAACAAGTGGTGAGAAAATATTATGCTGATTTTGCTAAAATCGCGTTTGAAAAATGAACCCAAATGTCTTAGTTGATAAGTCTAATATATCATTCATTTTTTTATATTGAATGGTTTTATAATATTATGTAAAGTCATGTATGGTCTTTTCTGGATTCTCTGGCTCTCCAACATCATTTACATAACTTTCAGTGAGGTCAAAATTATATATTCGTAGACAAACAAATCTGGCCCCGTTTGCCTTAGTTGCACCGGTTTAATATCTTGTGGTTTCTGCATTGATATGTGTCGTTCCACTTGGTATCACCAGTTGAATAACACTAGACAAGGTATGTATTAAACCGGTGTGGCCTTATTATTCGGCTTGTGCATATTCTAAATACTTATTTAGTTTGACCGTGGAAGAAAGAAAAAAACTTATAAATCGAGAATGCTTTTGATCTTTTGATATAAAATTTTATACATACTAGTTTTGCGAGTTCGAGTCCAGACACAAGTTAGAGTCGTGGATGCTATATTCGAAGAGGAGATGATTTACGTTTTTGTACCTCCACACATTTTTCATAAACTAAAATTAAATAATTGTAATTGAAACCAAAAACTAAAATTTATATTTAATTTTAATATTTATTATCATTATTTTCTTTGGATTTTTTCTATATTTTTCAAGTTAATACCTTTTTTAATGTCAGAAAGTTTAATATGTTTCACAATTATGTGGATATAAAAAAAATTATAAATGTGTTTTTCTAAAAATTTCAAACCATAATGAGAAACATATGAAAGTGAATGTTTTTAAAAATATATGTAAATGAATATATGTTAACATATGGAAAGTGAATGTTTTCGTATTGTTAAGAAAAAAATTAATACGAAAGAGATTTATAACAATTTCTATACATAACCAAGTTTTTAAATTTAATTTTTATAATCTGAACATGATTTTTTTCTTCTAAGTTTCCATCCTTTAATTTATTTTATATTTCAATAGTTTATTTTTTACATTTTTGAATAAATATGGAATGAATTATATAATGATTTAGTTGTAAGTTATTACAATGAATATGTTATTTCCAAATTTTCTACTAGATAACTAAATCGAAGTTCGTTAATAATTAATTTATTTTGTTAAATTCCGAAAACTCCTGTCGTAATTACATGTTGTTATTATTTTCAACATTCTTTATTTGTCCCCAGCTATAATATTTATATGTGATCTAAAATGGAAAAAGAACTAATTATTCTTCAAAACTCTCTAATGATTTACACATCCGCATTTGTAATTAAAATATCCCTCTGTTTTATGAGGTTTGAATAATGTTAGCCATTTATATAATCCTTTGGGATTTAAGGCTACAAAAGAGGCAAAGTCATTTGTCACTCTATAAGAGAAAGTCATGTTTTTTTTTTGTCCATCACATACATTTGATCATTTTTGAATCTAGATAATAACACAATAACGAACTAATACAAATTTACAAATTGTTACGTTGGAAACTAACAGGCTAAGCAAAATATCAGAGCACCTAATTTGTTTTTGAATTTTGTTTATAGGACTACTCATTTTATATTATCATAACCATTAATTCTCTTACTATTATTTGGAGAGTACACTTATGAAAATAACCTTAACATATGTTAATATTTATTAAAGTTATAACTGTAAATTTAATTAGTACCTAAAAACATAATTAAATCGTGATCTTTCACGATATCAATCTTTCAAAATAAAATCTTTGATAAATTGAGTAAGGTTATTTTAAATAATTTTTTTTAAATATCTTTAATAAAACATAACGTTTACTTTAAATTTTATTCTATTTACATCTTCTTAAACTAAAGGAAAAAAATATTTAGTACTAATATACTAAAGAAAGTATTTAAATGGAAGAAAATATTTAGTATTAATATACTATATCCCGTTTACATCATTTTAAACTAAAGGAAAGAAGTATTTAGTACTAATATACTAAAGAAAATATTTAAACGGAAGGAAGTATTTAATAAGTTACATCTTCTTAAACTATATTTTTATACCAAAATAATCTAATAAATCCTTATATACTATCCATATAACCAAACACAATTATTTAATTAAATTTTATTAAAAATTAGACACAATTTACAATAATAAATCAACAAAATCTTTTGTTTTACAAACATAAAATATATTAATTTAAAATTCAAAATATTTATGTAAAATCTATTACCTTTTTCAAGATTTAAATGAATATTTTAAAATAAAATCAAATATTTACGGAAAACATATTTTTTGTACCCATAGTTTTTATTATTTAATAATAACACATCATGAAGTTAGTATAAAAATGATATATATTTAATACTATTTATTATGGAAAGTTGATTGTACAGCCTAGATTCTAAAGGTACAGCAAAGAAATTCACATAATAAAAATCCTAAATCTACAGCTATAACTAATCAGACATATCATATTACTAATATTTAGAGAATACAATTATGGAAAGAACATTTAATTTTTTGAATAACAAATAATAACATAATCCAAAATTATATATTAAAATCATTGCAATACTATAACCAAAATTTTATAATAAAACTAAAAAAAAATTAAAAAAATTCGCGCTATATATCTTAGAAGTATTTTAATTACCTGAAAGTAATTATTTTCCATAACTCGATATATGAATGAACCATATAAAGTGGATGTTTGTTATTCACTACTTTGCACGTGCATGCGGAGGAGCTAGAACCAAAACGAAGTGCGTTACTAACAAATATGTTGATCTATACTTTGACCATTTCCTTAATCATAAATACGTAAAGAGCTCTCTTATGTTTTGCATGTGTAACAGAAAATAAAATCATAAACACAATTATATTATTAAGTAACAGACGAATCGTAATTAATTTTCCTTTTTTGATATAAACTTGCTTGCACCGTTATAATTCTCCTTTCAACATATGTTTAGTTTAAACTAGTTTAATAGAAAAGTGTCTATACATATACTTTTTATAATATATTAATCTTGGTGGCTATGTTGTTGCTCTGGAGCAGAACTGTTGAGACAGTTGCCAAGATTATTAGCGAAGCTTAGAATCTCGTTATGAGACATTAACGACCTTAGCCCCAAGAAATCCCTCGTCTCTCCTCCACCGTCGTCCACGACGTCGTTTTTGTCGTCTCCAGCGACAAAAGCACCGTTGAAAGCTTCTCCTCCGCCGTGATGTTGATGATTCATCATGTAATAGTCTTGAAATCCGAATCCAGGTTCAGATGGTGAAGTCATCATCGCAGCCATTGTAGTCGTGATCAGGTTATTATAGCTTGACCTTGACGACCTCTCTTCTTCCTCTGGAGTTGTTGACTTCGTGGAACCCATTTGAGCTGCTTTCTGGAGCAAAGCTGTGGCTGACATAGCCGGTGACGAGTGTTGAAAGTTGGATCTTCCGGTGGGTGCAGAATAAGCACGAGGGAACAAATTACCATTGTTGCCATTAGGGTTAGGGTTTGATGACGCAAGCCAGGGAGGGATGTTTTGGAAGTGATGATGTGATTCTTCTTGCTTCATAGGACCATGATGGAGATTATTGTTGCTGATGATGTTTTGGGATGAAGAAGAGAAATTGATGTTTGGTTGTTTTTGATGATGATGATGATGGTCATGAGAAGGAGAAACTGAAGATTGGATGAGAATAGTGTTTGGTATGGCTCTTGCACTCTCTTCTGCTAATGCATCGCAAAATGCTCTATGAGTTATGAAACTATCCCTCCTGCAATAATTCCAGAAATCAAAATAAAATCAAAAATTATTAAAATTACTTTAAAGTTAAATTAATCAAGAAAACAATGACTTTTTGAGGTTTGTAGGTCCATCTGAAGCATGCATTATTTGTGGGGTGTGTCACGTGTGAATAATAAAATGATAGATCAATTTGCAATAAATGTAGCCGTATAAAAAGATTTCGATATTAGGACTCAAGAAATAAAAATACAACAACTTAGAAAGAAGTGCCACAATAATAAATAGTTGTTTAAATGTAGATTCTTTGAGCTACTTAAATTAATTACCATGTTTGTCCTATTCAAAATTAAATGAAACTAGTCATAAACCCCAACAGATGGTACCATATATTATATGTGTCACTCGTTTTCACATTACACAACATATCTATAGTTTCATCTATGAATGCACAATTTTCATCAAAATGCATATTTAATATAGAAAAAACATGTTTAATTATCAAATTGAATGGTGTGAAAGAGTATTACCTAGAAAAGAGAGTTCCACAGTCGCATTTGTATTCTTTAGTGCCACAAGTCTTAGCATGTGCCTTCCAATCTGATTGCACAGCATATTTTTTCGAACACTTCTCACATTTCCATTTTTTCTCGCCATGTTTTCTGAAAAAATGCTTCTTGATTCCGGTTAAGTCACCAAGAGCTCTTGACGGATGGTTATGGACACAGCCTGGCTCTGGACAGACATAAACTTTCTTCCTAATCACATCTTTGTTTGATCTTTGTTTAAGCTTCCATGGTAGATTGTGTCCTCTCTTGTGAAGTTGCAAGTTTTGGTCTCTTTGAAAACCTTTGTTGCAGACCTCACATATGAATCTGTTTGTCGCCATTAGTGTTTTTGGTGATAAAGCCATCACTTCTGCTTCCGGGTCTGATTCAAAAGTCAAGAAAAAA